>CM029595.1:93329858-93625125 GCA_017311375.1 Mytilus coruscus
AATATGAAGAAATATCTAACTCGGATGCTTGACAAAGACCAGGCTCCGAGGCCAAAAATGTGAGACAAGTTCACATACGATCACAGTCTCACTTTTAGAAAAAGAACATACAGTAAAATGAAAATGCATTCAAAACTCAAAATGAGCTCACATTATTGTTTTCCTTAGCCAGATTATAAACGACTCAAACCCAAGCTATACACCCTGACCTTAATTCCTAGCGTTGCAATTAAAGAATCGGAACTATATATGTGAATCAATTTTTCTAGCAAGTTTGGAGAGCCGGGATTTTGTGTCCGTACTTGTATTCTTAGCTCCATGTTGTAGTATAAATATATAAATGTTTACTGTGAGTAGAACAATCTCTTATCATCTACCTAGCAACATATGTATGAAAAGAATTTCACAGTGTTACTTCTAGAAGTAATGTGTGGCATAATGGAGTTTGTTGTCTCGAATCTCCAACAGAATTTACTGCTACATAGGCATGCGATGGACGAGTATTAAAATGTTAATTGAAACTTGTCTTTTACATTAATTTGAGTGTTAGGGTAATAGTTGTCCGATAAATATGATGGATTGCACGCAACTATGTATGTATCAGGTCCAGTGTAATAATTTAAAGACACTCCTAAGTACATTTTAACCTAGTTTAAGCTCCCTTTAGAAAAAAGTCACCATGCACTCTACCCCATATCTTCCAAAAAAAAAATCTATCCATATTTCTTGAAAGCGTATATTTTGTGGGAAGTATATTATTGTTTGCATGCATAACCAATTTATAGAAAGAATATTAAATACAATAAATATACTGTATGTATCGGTGGTTCTCTCTGAGCACTTCGGCTTCCTTCAACAATAAAAATTGACCGCCACGAAAAAGCCAATCGTGCTGAATTTGGCGTTAAACACAAATAAATCAGTCAACCAATCTGCTGTGTGGAAAAGTTCATTTTTGTGTATAGTAGATTTATTTTTTCTCTTCGCAAAACGTCACAAAAATGGCTGGAACATTGCTTTTTATACTTGTTAAAAAATCAAAAACACTCAAAACCGAAACCCGAAACCCGAACGAAACCCGACAGCTCTTATAATGTGCTCTCCGAAAACAAAACAAAAACAAAAAAAAACAAAAAAACAAAACGGAATCCCCATTCTTACTTCATTACAAAATAGATAAATGTATTGTAAATTCCTTTATAAAATAAATTATAAACATTCTGGATTATTTGCCTGATAAAACAATCATGATTTAAAAATTTTAATCAATGAAACCTTTTTTTTTAAATGAAAAAGATGTGACCATAAGATAAGCTCATTATTTATTCTTTTTTAATGAAAATTTCACAAATAAATTTCATTTATTCATCATTCAATCTTGCTAACAATAATAGTACAAATTTTAAATCGATTATTTGTAGCTTTCTGCAATAAAATATTGATAATGTTCTACCTTCAAATATTAAAAATCAACAATGGCAGCACAAGAACACGTATTTCTATTTCGAACGTGATGCATATTCCATTAAGTTTTTCCTAAGGGATTTATCAAAAAATATTGCTTATTTTAAACAATTTCCACAAAATCGTTATTGATGTCAAAATCGTGAACTAATACGCATATGATGATGATTCTTTTAGTTAAACCGATAATATATGAAATATGAATTATAACACTAGTATAAGCGACTTTCATTTTTAGGAAAAAAAAAATGAAAACAACGGACCTCTTATGAATAAAGTGGAGATAAAATGAGATTATGAAAAGAAAAATATCAGGCTATCGTCTATCAACATCTTTCAAATAATCAAATTAAGAAGCATTTGAATATTGGCTAAATTTTAAAAAGACAAATTGAGGGAGAGAAAATACCAACATCAACAACGTGACAAAAAGAAACTAATAATAGAAGGGTAGAAACAGAAACAAGAAACAAAGTTTTAACAATTTTACTAGCCAAGATTGAAGAAGTCTTGCGGCACAAAGAACATAACTTAATTTTTAGAAAAAGAAGAAACTGATAATACAGATATATATGCTCATAATATTTTGGAAGCACACTCTTCATAAGAGAAACATGGTAGTGTCAGTTTTTCCCTACATTTGTTTCGCTCATTGTATCAAAATCAGTTTTGAAGTTTCAAAACATTCTGGATTTTCAAAATGAAAGACGCTAAATTATATACAAAAAAGATGTTAAATCTTCTCACATACAAATGATTCAAAACGTCAAATTGTTATTCAGTGCTAAACATTGCTGTTGGGGGCAATTTTTCATGAGTGTTTTAAATATTTTTTAATTCTATGGAAATTTTGATATCAATGTTTGCATTTTTTAATGCCAACCAACCCCGGCATGGCATGGAAAAATGAAAGTACATAATGAAGCGACTACGAAAATCTCTGCAAAATGAAGACTTCTTAAAAGAATGTAAATTCTACGGTAACTTTAAGTGGCATTTTCACGTAAGTAAAAATCTTGTATGCTTGAAACGTTCTTTGAAACAACGTCAACATCCTTGTTTTATTGGGACGTCGTGTAACGCTCAGTGGTACCAATACCGTGCGCAACGTCACAGTATATATGATAACAAAAAGTGATGTAACTATAACGTCAAAAAAGTCGATGAGCGAAGAACTCAGTTAAAGAAAAATTGCCAATAACTTAAACGAACTTATTGTCTGTTTGTTGAAATTTAACTCCTCAATCGCAAACAGATAAAAATATATACATTTTATAAATCTGAAGCTATATTATAATTCTATCAGCCAGTTATAGAATTGTGCATTTAAATTTGTATTGAAAAAATATTAAGCCTCGATATTTCTTATAATCAGGTATGAATGAGAATTATTCAGGGAAAGTCAGAATGTATACTGCATTTAATTCGAATATAGAGCAATACACTTGAGCTATCTTTTCTGTTATCTGTTGTAAGTAACTACATATATGTAAATCATAAACAATGGAAACTCCTTAAGGAAATGTATCTTTCTAATCATTGCCTTGTAAACAAGTCATTTCATGAATCGTGATTTCAACTGAAAATTTATTCGTTGCATATTCAGGGTCATATATTGTACTTGTTGGTTGCAATGTTGGATCATAATTATATAATGAAAGTTAAAAACATTATTTCTATTGCTTTTATTCGCAATCATCTGCAGCTTTTCGGATTAGGTTTCTGAGAAATAAAAAGAACAATATCTAGGCAAACCTTAAAATAAAGCAAACAATTATGGAATAAGCAAGGGAAAAAAACGAAATGTTAGATGTAATTTTAAAATTAATTAAGTATTTATTTAAAAGTATGATAATGTCTGCATAAGTAAAATGCATCTTTTGATTTCAAAATTGTTGATAACGAAAACTTATTTGAAATTGTCTGTCTTTAAAAAAAAGCTTCTGTATCATTCTTTATTTTTAAAAATTTTAGGAAATTCACTTAGAGATATTTCTAAGTATGATAACATAGCTGCTATAAATACAAATATTCATTTTAAATTTTCATGTGTGTCGATGATTATTGTTATAATTACATCACTAATGATAAATAATTTTCATGAATTAATATTATTAGCTATTATCAACATTGATAAGGTAAAGAAAATAAAATAAATATATTATAAAGATGTAAGTAAATGACAAAGCAAACACTTTGCTGTCATTCTAATTATTTAAAGATAAATCTTCGTCTGCCTTCCTTGCCCTTTTCAAAACAGAATGCTCAAAGCCAGTTGTGAACGCTTCTTCAAACAGTGCTGATCACCCCTATAAAAGAACATCAACTATTTTAACAGACTGCAGAAGTTTCCTAGGTGTTGAAAAATATGGATAAAAGAATAGAAAAGTATAATACAAAATTTATCACAATTATATGAAAAGTGCGGAGAGAGAGAGAGAATTTTATAAGCTATGAATTCAGCTTAGTTTTGCATGTTATAATTTATAGAAACTAAAATCGAAATTTGATACTAAAACTGTCAATTTTGATATGGCGGCAACTTCAGATATTAGTACACATGATGTCACTGTTGTTAATACGGCACGAACGCAACGCGGGAACGTAACGTTTTCAGGTATTGTAACGCAAAGACTGAGTGACGTTTCACAATTTACTTAGGCATTCTAGATCAAATAGAATTTGTAATATATAGAACGTCTTCTTCATTTCTTCACGTATTCTCGACAATCACCACCGATGATACAGAAATCCGAATGGTTATATTCTGGTAAAACAAGATATGTTTTTCATTTCATGAAAAAAACCAGCTATTCATAATTGTGCTAATAGTTACCACAAAATGAAGAGAAGCAGATATTTTTTGTCAAAGCTTGAATCAACAATAGTTTAATGACTTCTCCTTCAGGTAACTTTTTTCTAATTGATGAATGTTTAAAACTACTGAAAAGGATTGTTCAAAACGTTTAACCATTGTTGCCATTAAAGCAGTTGTCAAATTCTATGCGAGTAACCAAAAATTGAGAGTTAACATAAGTTGGCATTAGCTTAAATATCTAGAGCAACAAGACACAGATTTAAATTTTTGAAATGATAAAAATTACATCAAAGATACCAGGTTTATAATTTACATTATATTGGTTCAAACAATAAGTTTATATTTACCTTTCATGTCACGATGATCTCTGAGAATAAAATGTCTCCACTTTTGGGTCCATTTCCAATCGTCAAACCGTTCCACTGTTGTGCTACATATGGCACATAACGGAACATAGTCCTAGAAAAATATTGTCCCGATTTATGACAAAACAATAAACAAACAACAAATATGACAGACAGCAACCAACAAAAGGTTCTCTGCAAAACCCTCTGCATAACATGCATAATCCGTTGTATATCCCAGTTAACAAAACCGGTATTTGTCAAATTCCAGAATAGACCAAATCAGTCAAAGAACCCGAAATAATTTAATTGATGAGAGTAGATCAATTAGAGATAGCGACCGTGAAACAATTGAAATGATGATTCCAGGCAGTATTGAGGAGTCATAAATCAGTTATGTTTCCAATTTTATTTTTTTGAGTCAAACATAGAAAGGGATTAAATTTTCATATATTTTTTTTTGTTTTGTTCTGCTACAATTTCTATTTTCATATCTTTTTTTTCTATTGTCGTAACCACAATCCTTTCCTCTTTTCCCCGAATGTGACCTACCGAATAAACCCCTGGTTTTTTGGTGGGTTTCGTGATGCTCAGTCATTAGTTTTCTATGTTGTGTTTTGTATACTGCTGTTTGTCTTCTGGTCTTTTTCTTTTTTTGTCATGACGTTGTCAGTTTATTTTTCGACTTATGAGATTGAATTCACTTTGGTATCTATCGCCTCTCTAAACAAATGTGTAATTTTTCCTATTATCTTTTAATTGTGATATGTCCAAAGCAAAAGCTGCTTAAAAATTCGTTTAGGTCAGACATGATTAACAAAACAATGAACAATTTCTAAAGCCTGACATGTTTGAAAAAGGCACGCTAATTTCATAGAAAAAGTTTAATGTAAGTCAAATTTGTCTATATATAAAAAAAGTAACCCTTTGAAATGTATAGGCGTCAAATGTCTGGCGTCGTTAAGAAGAAAGTCGACCGATCAATCATGTATTTAAACACTGGCAATAAATAGAGCATGTAGTTTTGGAACCATTATTGGACCACTTAAATTTAAAAACAATCATCATCATCAACATCATCAAAAAGTGTTTTTGTTTTGTCAGTATATCTGCCAAATCGATGATAGCATCTGACAACATAAGTGCAAACGATTCAATAAGGCTCACAATGACGTCGTTTGCATCATGCAATTGTCATATTTGACCCAAACTCGTCATAAAATGAAATATGAGTAACAGACTAAGCAGCAAGATATTTGAATCGCGATTTTATCTTTTAAATAAATAAAAATAAAGCTTAAGGTAATATGAGTGTCTTTCGCCATCTGGGATTGTAAATAATAGAGAACCTAAGGTCCAGATTTTCAATCAAGTTAGCTAAATTTGATGCAGGAATGCAGATAACTAATGTGAATTTTCATTTAAAAGAACAAATTTATAAGATTTTAACTTATAAATATTAATAGTTTTACAAGCGTAGATTATTTTTGCTTGATTTTTAATGTTTTTAAATTGGCATTTTAAGGAGGTAACTCTGAAATAGTGCATTTTCTGAAGGAATCTACATGAAATTTTGCTACTTTATATTTTAGCCGGATAAAACGTACGGTGACCCTATCTTTTCTTTTGATATTCTCAAAGCATTTTCTAAAGCTATATTCTCGTATTTTATTTTACAATTCAATCATTTAGTTTAGCTTCTAATCACATAATGATGTTTTTTCCTGTATAATCCGTACAAAATGTGTCATTTTGTCACAACCTGTAGCTTGTGAAAATGCTCGGTGACCTATCATTTTTATTTTATTTTTGAACATATCACAATATATACTATGTTTGGGAAAAAATGAACAAATTCTATCATTTTTAATTTATACTCCCATACCACCTTAATTGATACATTTCGGTAAGATAGCAACGGTTTATCAAGCTTACAGAAGGTTAGGCAACGACTTTCATTGCCTAGAAATAACAAAATGAAATCATTACCTCATAGTTACTAAACGATTTGGATATTTAATAGTTCTTATAGTGATTTCGATAATAAATTGTTGCGAGGCATGGCAAAATTTCATTCGATATCCAAATTCTATGACGAGTGAAACTTTGTACTCTTCAAGATAGAGATCTATATACATACAGTGCTTATGAATATTGAATGTAATAAATTGAAATTGACGTACCAATTTCCGTGAATGTAGAGCTTTTGCTACTGCATAAATGTCTACTACCAGGATACACACATTAAACATTGTGATCAAGACTATAATTATTATGTCCCCATCTGTAACTCTGGACCAGTCATCACTGTAAGCAGAAAAAAATTGTTAAATGCTCACACAGTACTAGAATAATTTGCTACATATTTAAAATGTTATCCATTTTCTTGACACTGCAGCTCTGTTGAACTGTTAACTCGTGGAAACGAAACACGTAAATTTGATTAAACTGATGATATCAACTGGGACTATAATACTTACTTAGTATGCAGAGAGACATGTGAGCGTGTTTGCCCTTCTGGTGATAATTCTTCAGTTGATAAGCTCATTACTATGTGCCCACTAAGTGGTTATATTATTAGTGAATTTAATCTAATACTTTGCCCACTTCCTTGTTGATATTTTCTTGAGTGAGATGTCCCCCATTATATGCTCATTTGGGTTATCTCTTACTCGTATAGGATGAAAAACACCATCCTGTACGACCTGTCAGTGATAATAAAGTGAGTTACATCCTCGTGTTTCCTGCCTTGGTGGTTTTTATGTTGTTGTTGTTTACGTTGCGATCCGCCTACGTTTCAAACATTTAAACAGATAAAGAAAGAAACTACAATAGTTTAGTAGCATGATTAGATGAGTTTTTTTTCAAAACATATAGTTCAGATATTTCAACTAGGAATCAAAATTAACATTCTCTAAATATAAATGAATGCAGTGAATCTTAACTATATAATTCTGCTGTTGGATTGATTGAACAATATTTGAAGCAAATAATAACAACAAACGAATCATTATTAGACAGAAATGTGTTTCTTGGCACTCTAAGACATTCTAAGGACCTTGCTTATTTTTTTGTCGTATAATTGATTCGAGAACGAAGATAATCATTACGTCATCTGTGTATGCAGTCTCAAAATAAAAGGATAAAAGAAACAAATACTAATCAATTTGTTTTTAAATAATACTGACGTAAGATTCTCTTGGTTCAAACATAAACAAATAGATTCAACATGGAAATGAGAAAGAAAAACAAAACCATATACAAAATCATACCAAAATATCAAATTATCACAGTAATAAATAAGTAAACAAATATGACACTTTTTAGATACTCAAATTCTGACTCATTTGTCACAAACGACTTACCTATTAAACAGTATTGTCAATACCATGAATACATCCACAATAAGGATGAACAATGTTAGCAATACAAGCTTTTCCTTGTTGCAGTAATTATTGAATAGAGTCAAATGCATTTCTTCCATTTTGTTTTATTTTACCAAAAATACAAAAATGTATTAAACCAAACAAATTGAAATTTCATTAAAAAAAAGAAACATTTTTGGATCCAATATCGTAACATGCAAATTTACAGTCAGCGCACATTTCGGTTTGTTTTATGCCAAGATTAACTTCCATTTGCAAATTGTTTTAGTTCAAAGTCTAATGCAATCGAATATTCAAATCAAATGACGATTCACCGTATGTATGTCAAATGATCGGTTTTATAATATAAATATATAGTCACCACTGAAAATTGTTCAAATTTAAAAACAATGTTTTATATCACAAAACTTTTAACCTTTTCCGTTAATTAATGTTTGTAAACTGTCGGTATATAGCATTAACGGTAAATGGCAGCAAATATTCCGCACATATGTAACTGTATACGAAAACGAAAGCAAAGTTATTTTTAAGTTCGTGTAATCAATAACAACGGACAGTTATTATTACGAACAATAAATTTGCCGCAATTTGTTTATACATTGAGGAAGATATGATAATAAAAGAAAATAACATATTTTTATAATATTGTTTTATATGTGAAATAATTTTACACAGAATCTTTTATGAATTCACATGCACTGATTGCATCATTTTATTTGTTTGCCGTGGATTAATTTTTGAAATGATTTACATGCATATCTTTTCTATTACCTGGGTATTGCATTGTTGCTTTAAATGATGCAATGAAGTATGATGCAATAAATCTTTGAATTTCACGTCGTCTTGTAGTCCGTTGTCATTGATTACTCGGACTTAAAATAACTTTACTTCTCGGAATATTTCGTTTTCGTATGCGGCGTATTTTTGCAGTTTACAGTTCATGCTTCATACTCCTACCGACAGTTTAAAAACATAAATTAACGAAAACGTCAATTAAAAGCGTCTTTATCCTGTCAACTGTTTCGTCTATTAGTAAAACAGTTTAGTGTTTGTTTGTACCAGTTGATTTTAATAGATATGTTTTGAAGTTCCAGTCCAAATATTAAAAAAAGGAAGATGTGGTATGTATGAAGTATTTTTATGCACTTGTTAGCTACTTAACAAAACATAATTCTAAAATTAAAACAATTTGTATAATTTTAAGAAAGGATTATCAACCACCATTTGTTAATATATCTATACAAAGCAAATAAGATATTTTAGATATACTCAAGTAAAGTATTAGAAAATCGCTATATCTTCACTCTAAAATCAAAATTGAAGAGTGATAGAAAACGATTATGTCATCATCTCGCCTATCTAAAACTAGTTACCTAACATTACAATTTACATAATTTTATCTATTTCTAACTATATATCATATAATATTTAACATATATAATGCTATATTACCTCTTTTATATTCATTTTATTTCTTTATTTCTTACAGCATGCTCTTTCTGTTGTTTTATTTAAATTCTTACATTAAGTCTAAAGAAGGCAAAAAACTCATAGATACACATCGCATTTTATATTCTTTAAAATTATATCTTTTATCTATTATTTCCTGAACATACTTATGTTGGTTTTTATTTGCTAGATATGTAGCATACAAGTAGAAAAAAAAATAGCATCGAACATTAGTAAACGTTGCTCATACATATTCGAAAAACTCATATATGGTCCAAATACTCATACGGCCTGACCATACGCGCAAGCGTTTTTATTTTTCTACTCTGTAGATATTGGCAAAATCCTATGGTACTAAAAACTTTATATCACTTTGAACTGGAGATTTACATGAGGAAAATACATGATACTACAGTTAGCATAACACAATAGATTTTTTTATATGGAAAATGCGGAAAGTTGTATTAAATTACCTCAGATTATAGATATAAAAGATTAAGGAAGCAATTGTCTGATAAAATATACATTACACAAATTTACAATCCAATAGTATTTTGGATTTCAAATCCTCAATAAATATGAAAGAAAGCATCATCCTGATATCAACATTTCTAAATTATTTGATTTTTTCATAAATTTGAATGTTTCTCCGTCCGCTGAAAATACTCAACTGTATTAAAAACTTAAAGTTTGATAATTCTTTTGAAAAGGGCGAAATAATAAACGAATATACAGAGTTCACATCAAACCAATTTGTTCGTATATGTGAACCGATTGTTTACATAATTTTGAATGAATAAAAGTCATCCCGCACAGCTGTGTCAATGGCGTGATTGAACCTATATTCAAAATTAAAGGGGACTGCAAAGACCCAAATAATTATAGACCAATAACATTCGTCAGTTGCCATGAAAAATTATTTACTGTTATATTGAAGGGAAATTTATGCTGTCAATTTAAACATGTAAACTGATATTAAATCTTGTATCTGATACAATATCTGCACTTCAGAATACTTCGCATGTGCAAATTGGGTTAGGCAAGGAGAACATTTTTTTTTTCATTATTCTTGAATGATTTAGAAATAGATAAGCGAAAGATACCAAAGGGACACCCAAACTCACAAGTCGAAAACAAACTGACAACGCCATGGCCAAAATAGGAAAATATCAACAGACAAACAACAGCACACAAAACACAACATAGATAGGCAAAGACTGAGCAAAACGAACCCCACCAAAAACTGGGTGGTCTCAGGTGGAAGGATTAGCAGATCCTCCGGAAGGGTTAGAAGATTGTTTATCTAGTTAACATATGTCTGGGCTGTAAATAATTTTTAAACACTTAGAAAATAAGCTAGGCACTTACTTAAAAGCTTAAGTGTCATTGTACGCAGATGATATAGTCTTGATGGCGAAAAATCTACATGACTTCCAAGTTAAACTCAATGATACATGAGCGTTGAACGAAGTTGAAGTTTGGTCTTTGGTAGAATCCAGAAAGATTTAAATGTCACTGTCGTAATTGATAATAGTGATATTGTAAAGAATTTTAACTATCTTGGTATTAATTTTACAAAAACAAATACTTTTCGTTTTGCCAAAAAACAGTTAATCAGGAAAAGCCTTTAAAACAATGTATGAGCACTTACAAAGAGGAAAATTCTACCAGCTTTCAAAAAACTTTAAGATATACACAAAGAAAAACGTTAAGAAACCCCTGATATATTGAATTATAGTATGTTACCAATAATTTCAATTTAAATGCAAATATTGATTTTAACAAAACCATTTCTCTATCAATAAAATGTGATCATACAGGTGTGACCGGTAATTAAGGTATTGAGGTATCATGCACGTGAACCATGCCTCCCATGCAATTTCCAAAATTCAGTATGTTAACGCTTCATATTTTGGTATTTAAGTCCGGCGTTTTGAAAAATTTATTAATTTTCTGTGAAACGGTAGGAAGGTATATATCGGGGCTCAAAGATTGCAAATTATTGGCATGCGGTCAACAGAGATGTTCTTTGAAGCTATTGGACGTCAAATTGGCTGTAATTATACTGTAGTCATCCGGCTTGTGAGAAAACACATCCAAACCAACTCTGTGAAAGACTTGCCAAGATCAGGTATACCACCCGTAATATGGCACCGTGAAGACAGGACGAATAAGATTTTGGAGACAGAAAAATACGGCACATGCCCAAAGGAACACCCATCCAACTGCCCCTTATATTGGAGGCTCTGTAATGATATGAGGCACATCTCTCATAATTGCAAGGTGATGAATTAGTAACCATACGAGGAAATCTAACAAGTGATCGATAATCAAATAAGTTCTTCAGCCTGTTGTTGAGTTTATGGATAACGCTAGGCCGCATCGTTCAATGGCTGTGACCGCCTCCCTTCAAGGAGAAGCTGTGACTTCTCATCCAATGGCAAGCCAAAAGCCCGGATTTGAATCCGATAGAGCATGTTTGAGATATATGAGGCCGTCGTCTACAGGCAGTCGAACTTCCTTTACAAAACTTACGTCAGTTGAAAACCGCATTGCACAGAGAATGGCGACAGCTACCACAGCAGGAAAGCTGACAACTGGCTGGAGGGATGAGACGCAGGTTTTATTCCGTTAACCTAGCACGAGCTTCATTTGATATTAAACTTTGAACTATTGATGTCGTTAAGTGACTTAAAGTGGACGTTTCTAGGTAAAATAACAATCATATCGGGCATTATGAAGTCAGAAGGTCAATATTTAAAATGTAATTTAATGTCAATAATATAACTCAACATTGACACAATAAGAAGATACATAATAAAAGATTGAGAAACACGATATCTATCAATAATCGGAAAGAAATTGGTTGGACTCATGTGCTTCGGAAGGGTAATTAGTTCCTGTCCTATCATTGCACCCTTCTTGCTGCATATACAGACTAGTTAAAGATAATAAATCAATTGAATTTCAAGCACCCAAACAAAAAATTGTTGTTGACTAGCAAATAAACGAAATAATAAAAGAAAATTATAAAAAACTAAACTTTAATTTCTAACATGCAAATATACGATTATATATAAAACAACCAAATGGTAGTAATAACATTATAATGGACTACTGTAAGAAAACGAAATATGTTTTATACTAAGAATAAAACCCTTAGTACAAACTATATGCAAAAACCAAAAAATGTACCAATGAGTTGATATGGAAATTAATTTCTAACAGTGTGTATTTGGTTTTTGTAATGTGTTGTTCTTGTTATTGGTTTTCTGTCATTGTTACTGTGTTTATTATATTTTTGTTGTTATTTTATTTTAGTTTTTGTATATTGTGAATTTGTCAAAGCTAAAAAATTTAACACCTCAAATTATGAGTATTTTTTGTTATATATAATTGCTCTATTGCATTAACAATCGTGAATAGTTGTTATTTTCTAAAGGCGATATTGTAAAACACTTTAGTAACGCTTCTCTGTATATATACGATATGATTAATTAACTTTCGATTTATTTAGATTTCTCGTGTGAGTGCAAGAGTACAAGCTTGTATAGATGAAAGGTTGCTGTATAAAATGCATTTAAAGGTGCAGCGATTGATATCAAAGTTTAATAATAAATGCTTTCATTTTCTAAAAAAGTACAGGACTTTTATTTTATTTTAAGTAACTTCTAAAAAGTTAAATCACAGAAATACTGAACTCCGAGGAAAATTCAAAACGGAAAGTCCCTAATCAAATGGCAAAATCAAAAGCACAAACATATCAAACGAATGGACAACAACTGTCATATTCCTGACTTGTTACCGGCATTTTCTTATGTAGAAAATGGTGGATTGAACCTGGTTTTATAGCCCTAAACCTCTCACTTGTATGACAGTCGCAATCTTTGATAGATTAGTTATTTTTCTTTTGATGCTATCTCTTGTCTTTTTCACACCCATATTATTTAATTAAATGCGTTTTTATCATTAATGTAAAAAGAAGAAGATGTGGTATGATTGTCAATGAGACAACCTTTCACCAGAGACCAAATAAAGAAGAAGTTAGCAACTATCGGCAATAGTACTTTGCTTTATGACTATATCAGTTAAAGAGCATTAAAAACCGAAAATTTCGAAAATTTGTGAAGAATACGCCGCTAAGCCTATCTACGTTTAACCCTGTCTTATATTAATAAGCCTGTATCAGTTCCAGAATCCTGTCTTTGGTTGTCCAAAAATGTAAGGCCGAATAATTGTGTTTCTACTGTATGTGATGATTAACCGATTAATGTTTTTTTAAATGATCGATAAACACTACTTCTGTACTTATGGAATGATAAAGGAAATCTAAAAGCGTACAGATAAAAAAAAAAGCACAACACATTTCTCAACAAAAATTTCAACAATATCATCTAAAATGTATTAAAGTTTTAAATACAGGTATTACAAGGCGTCTGTTTGACATTAAACTCTCCTTCGTTAATTCCTTGTTAGGCCTGACTAATCGACCGTGACAAAAACAGAACATGAATTTAAATGCCGTTGCCGTTGACAGTGTTTTCATTTTCTTCGGAAAATACTTACACCAAGTAAGGAATATGACAGTCATTTTCCATTCGTTCCGTTGATTGATATAGTGGAGCGTTTGATTTTGTCAGGTTTAATTGAGTTCACCTTTTAGAATTTGTCTTTGAGTTTGTTTTTTTTTTCAATGCTTTTGTACATGTAAATATATTAGAAAATCCGTTTTACAAATAAATGCAAAAGAGAGGCGAAAGATACCAAAGTGATATTCAAGTAAACCTTTTAATAAAGACTTGCAATTTCTTGTGCATGTGAACATCAATAACAGAGCATCTACGAAATTGTGTAAATTTATATAAATCTTGATTTACTCTTGCCTTCTTAACCGAAATAATTTCTGTCCATTCGTATTCACATTACATCCATTCAGATCATCTAGAAAATATCCTCATATCTGCATGCCCAATTTGTACTGCCAAGACTTCTTTAGTCAGTGGTTTTTGTGATATCATGTAGTTTTTTCTTTATATGGTGTACTTCCTTTATAATGTGATTTCTTTATCGTGCTATGTAGTTACTTCATCATATTATGCGGTTGTTTTATTATATCATGTATCTTTTGTATGCAGTACATTTTTCTTTATATTATGACTTGAACAATCTTAGTAATGTGGATTAGATAGACTTGGTATGTGTAGTACCTTATCTATTATTTTGCGTGTAAACTATGTTATGATGATAGGAAAGTTCGCCCTCTCTTTTTACATGCACAATGTACGCCTTAAATTTTTAAAAGCGGCTTTGGGGGTTAGATTGCCATATGCCGTCCATTTCTTTAACCTTTTCATATCTTCTGATATTTTCCAAAATCGTGACAGCTATCTCCCTTATATATACTGATTATTGTTTAATAGCTTGATAACACACTTTCTATTGTTGAAGACCGTATCTTTATCTTTTTCTTAGGCTTTACAAGAGAGGCAAAACATACCAAAAGGACATCCAAATTGATAAGTCGAAAACAAAAAGACAATGCCATTTTAAAAATAAAATAAAGATAAAAATAAAAAACAGACAAACCACAGTACACTAAAAAACAAAACATAAAAAACTAAAATCTGAGCAAAACGAACCCCACTAAAAACCGTTGGTAATTTCAGGTGGTCTGGAAGGTTAAGCAAATCCTGCTTCACATGTGGCACCCGTCTTGTTACTCAAGTACAAATTCGGAGGTCACATTCGAGGAAAAGTAGAACATATCAGTAGTCATTTGTGAAACAGATATTCCATAACGGTCAAGCAACTCGTGATGGCGTCCGTAATACTGCATGAATAAAATGGAAATCGAAATATGAGGTATCTTTATACACATAGATTTTTGTTGTGTCTACCCAGTATCTAAATATCCTATCTAGTTTAAGATGCATTCCTATATATTAACACACAAAAAATAAGAAATTCCCAGTTTTTCTCAAATAATTGTTCAACAGGAAATATTCTTGTAAAATACAAAGTTACCGTAATGTATGAATATACAACACAATAAAAGAAAGCTTGTATGTACATTTTACTTTGTTTCAGCCATTTCAATACTTTTGTTGTATTTGCTTTTACGATTCAGATTGAAAAACAATTCTTAAAAAGCGTTCCTGATGAAGGTAAATCCAAAAAAGCGCTTCGGACGCATGAAATAAATAACGTGTTGTTTTCATTTTTCATGATTTGTTTTAAAATTTAAACATTTTCTATCTGAATGTTAACTTCATTATTCAATATCCTTGCGAAATCGAAAAATTAAATGCCGTTCAAACTTTCAAATTTCTAATTTTATAAAGAAAATGATTTATTAAAATTGACTTCAAAAGCTTTTGTTCCTTTTGTCAAAACAATTTTCGTAACAAATTGCAGAGCATTTGAAAATTTAAAACAAATTTAAATGCCAAATGTTTGGCGTAAATGAACACGAACGACGAAAGTGATATATAATATAATAAGCATGATTCAGATCTCTCGATTTTTCGTCGTTTTTCGATTTTTGCAAGTCAGTATTTCTTCGAGTCATGAATTTTGAATGTGCCCTTTGTATCTTTTGCCTCTTTTTTGGATTGTTAGATTTCAAATGTAAAACGATGCTTAATGGTTTCAACACATCTATATTGTCCGTAATTTCTTACAACATTTTACAGGCACTTTGCCATTTCTGATTTTCTAACACTTCTTTCGGTTCTAAATTCGTTTCAAGCTAACGAATTGATAAGATCAGCATGCAGTATTATTTATCTATGTTGTTCAATCATTTGGCACAATACGACCTTACTACACCTATTTTATTTATAGAACTGTATGTTTGCATCATAGGTATTTTCATGGACTAATTAATCACACCGTTAAGCCTGTTTCAAAATGAATGTTTGCTTTGTATTCTGTTAGACCAACATTCCCGGTAAATATTCAAATCAAAGGTTTTATATCTTGAAACTTTGGGAGTTGTTTTAACTTGCAATTAACAATTCATTCATTATAAATAAAATGATTTAATATATATATATAAATAAGAAGATGTGGTATGAGTGCCAATGAGACAACTCTCCATCCAAGTCACAATGTAAAAAAAGTACACAATTAAAGGTCAAAGTACGGCCTTCAACACGGAGCCTTGGCTCACACCGAACAGCAAGCTATAAAGGGCCCCAAAATGACTGGTGTAAAACAATTCAAACAGGAAAACCAACGGTCTAATCTATATAAAAAAAAACGAGAAACGAGAATCACTTATGAACCACACCAACAAACGACAACCACTGAACAACAGGCTCCTAAATTAGGACAGGTGCATACAAATATATGCATGTTTAGCACAAACTTACAACTTCTCGTCCAATCAAATTGCTTGAATTTGCCTTCTAAGTTTCATAGTACATACTTTTTCCGTGTACTAATTAAGTAACTATGCATGAATGACCACAAGGGTAAGATTTCGTTGTATCGTAATCAAGATATTAAAAACAAAAATTGCCAGTGGCGATTTCAGAATAAAATGATGCGTCCCAAATTGGAAAACAATGTTTGTAATTAGTTTTCACATTGATTTACATATATCCTGCTATTAAAATCTTTGGTCTTAAAAAATATTTTTAAAATTGCAAGTTTCTATCATTTAAATAAAGAATAACAAATATGGTCCTAAATACTTTGATTATAGTACAATGCTATCTTATAATTGTGATAAGATATCATCCATGCAATTACTTTGTACACATTAAAAATATTGTGAAGGGAAATAAGCCAACTCGATGATGATTTTTTTCAACTTTGTTATAAAAGGAACTTGATCCATTTCATCATAAATTGAAAAACCGTGGTAATTTCTGAAGGGAATGTGCCACCTATATCTATATTCCGATAAAGCTTTTAGTTTTTACTTTGAAATGAAAAAAATCTATAATCTTTCAATACCTAACCGCTTAACTATCAATGGCACATATATCTATATTTTTCAAATTTATGATAGCTTTTTACTGTGAACTTGATTTTTTTTCAAAACATGCAAAGCTCCTACTGCAATTCAATTATGTATGCCTGTTTTTGGTCAATTTATTTTGTCATCTTACCATGTAAATAAGTACATGTAGAAAGACACCACTATATATCGATATACATACTTACACCAGTAGCTACCATCTTTTTATTCTGGAGTCAGGGGCCTTTTAAAATCACATATTTTTATGTGAGATTGACTTATAAACCACTATTTTCCCAATTCATGTTTCCTGCATTTATAAACTCATGATCTGGTAAATCATTGTCACAAATTGAACAAATATGATAGCTATGATGCTAGCGAGTAAATTTACAAAACATAAAAACTAGTTAATGAACTCCGTTTTACAAACACCTGTGATGCAAGTAGTCAGCCAAAATAAAAAGTAAAATAACAAAAATACCGAACTCCAAGGAAAATTTAAATCGGAAAGTCCCTTATCAAATGGCAAAATCAAAAGCTCAAACACATCAAACGAATGGAAAACAACTGTCATATTCCTGACTTGGTACAGGCATTTCCTCGTGTATAAAATGGTGGATTAAACCTGGTTTTATAGCTAGCTATCAATAAACCAATAAAAGATTACTTGAGTTGTAAATATGTGCTAAATTGGATAGTCCATGAAAAGGTATATACTATGAAATTAAGTGCTCGGGACAAGCCCTCGCTCTAAATTTCATAGTACATACCTTTCATAGACTAACCGATAAATGTAGATGCCATTAAAACCTAAACATTGTATGTACACGTGCAATTTTAATATTTTGTTCAATGTATGTAGTTTAAGTCAGAGCATATTATAATTGGAATATTTTAAACTTATGTATACAGCAAACAGTACTTTGATTTCATCGCACGATAATAAAGAGAGTGTATGGTTATTGGTCAAATATCTCAAACAAAAGGAAGATTATAGAAGAATTTCAAAGTAACCAAGATAAGACTCCGTTTGTAAACAGTGTAAACGCAAAGAACGACACAATTTTGAGACACTTTCCTTATCCCCGAAAAAAGAAATAATAAATAATTGGTTTAATACCAAATGATCAAAATGATACCGCCCTTTGTCCAAATATGGGGCTCCAGTATAGGGTTTCTCCATATGTCACAATGTCACGTTTGAAAAATGCACCAGGTCACAAAGTTACTTTTAAACAAACAATACAATTCTTTACCGATCTGATTCTTGGTTTTCCGTATTTTCAAAGGTCACATGTTCTTTTAAATGATACGTCAGGTTGGAAGGTGGCCCATTAAATCTGCAAGGTCGCGGATTTAACAATGTTGGATCCACAAATATTGAACTAGGCGTTAGCTACCCACTGTTATAACGACCAATTATAAGTTAGCAGTCTTCACAGTTGAAATTTGAACGTTATATTAGTGGTATTCTAAGGTGTGACTAAGATAGTATAGAAAATGATGCTATGAAGAGAAAGGATTACGGAATAAGACACTTAGAGCAATCATTTGGCATAACAAATACTACTCAAATGCCAAATAAATGAAGAATCTTTAGCAATTGCGACATTTTTGTAAATAAAGGCAATAGTAGTATACCCTGTTCAATAGTCATAAATGTAAACAATTAATAGGATATTTTCATATAACCTACTTTTGACTCCGGTTTATATAATTTTTCGACAGGTTACATTCTCTGTGGTAGGACGTTCTGGTACTATGTCAGGTGGGAGCAACTAAAAGAAGTAAAATCAAGCTTACAATCGGTACAATGTGGAGTGCCCTATACACCATATACAGTAGAATGGAATAGAGAACATAATTCAACTTCAGCTTTTGGCAATGCATTTAGTTCTTTTCGGTTTCATCAGATATGAAACGTTTGTAATAGGTTTTGGATTTACAATTATTTTGAACTCGACCAGTATTGACGTGACAGGACATGTCGAAATGTCGTGTGGTGCAGTACAGCTGGTACCGTTTAATGTTATTGACTACAACTTGGCCAATAACTCTGCTGGTGAACTATAAGTCTCCGTGTGCATCATAACTCAAATAACACAGTACTCATAGGTAGTGATTTAACTAAGAAAAATATTTGGAATGAAGGAATCAATCTCCATTGTACAAAGTTCTGACTTCTTTTTCGGATTCGACTATATGTTTGGTCCTTTTCGGTTTTCTAAGCCTTTTAAGTTAGATTTAGATTTTAGATTAACAAATATTTTGGCCTCAACGACACTGAAGAGACATTTTTTGCTGAAATGCGCGTCTAGTGCAGCAATGTCGGTACTGGTAAATGTCTTTACAAATCAATTTGGGTTCTACTTTTTGTTATAAGCAATCCGCTGTTTTGTAGTTGTTTACATCACTCTCCTTTGGAAATACGGATCCTCAAAGAGTTGTTGTAGGGTTATTCAACATGAGCGCAGCGTGGCACTCTCACTGCACGGGTATTATTTAATGTCCGCATCCCGGCTGGACAGGACATGGCAGCATATCTCTAAACATCCCGCACAGCCAAATAGACAGTCCTTGAAGGACAGCCGTACCTCTCAGACGGAGAAACTGAAACCTATTTCTATACACCAGCTTAAAGTTTCCTGCATTTTCTTTCTGTTTCTTACTTATCAATTCGATTTGATTTTGTTTGTGTTTTATCATTAGCAAATATATCGCGCAATATCTAGTGCAAAATAAACACGAAAATAAAAAAGTGTTGAATTTATTTTTGAAGCAATTATCTATTTATTACCTAAGTTGTATTTGGCAAAACCTTTCGGAAGTTTGGGTCCTTAATGCTCTACAACTTCGTATTTTGTTTTGCCTTTGTAAACTTTTTGATTCAAGCGTCACTGATGAGTCTTTTGTAGACGCGCGTACAAAATTTTAATCCTGGTATCTATGGTGAGTTTATTTGATAAAGCACAAAACAAATCTATATTAACAGTACAGACAGAACTCTTTTGTATGCCCAGTAAAAATACTCTTCTAATCTTTGTTTTAACAGTAAAGACTGAAGAATTACGGCCGTGACCAAGTTGAATGCAGTCGCCACAATAAGCGTCAATTAATTAAATTTGCAATTTCCATACAACGTTGGTATTACTTTCATAATTGAAATTTTGAAACATAACAAAACACAAAAAAAAATGAATTAAAACCTAAAATTCACAAAAAGCCCCAAATAGATACAATGCAATGTCTGAGAAAAACACACTTTTTGTCATTCATTGTATTTGCATTTTGTGTACTGTTTGTGTCCATTAATATTGTTTTCAAGCTGTTATTTTTATTTCAACTTTCAAAAATTCTCCTGACAACCGATCAGACATTAGTTTGAAGTTGACAAAAGGCCTAAAAGTACACTAAATTATGCTTAATAGCTAGTTGATACATTTGTCTTTAAAAATACACCTGGCATGTAAGGATCGAAATGATACTATGTGAATAAATTTATCGGTTTTCAAGGGCTTAACTGACAGCGCGTTATCTCAACAATGGCTTCCATTTTTACAATAGACTTTTTTCATATTACCGACTTTTGACTCTGGATTATATAATTTTTCAACAGGTTTCCTAATCTTTGGTTGGACATCTTGGTACTAGGTCAAGTAAGAGCAACCAAAAGAAGTAAAATCAAACATATAATCTGTGCACTCTGGGGTAAAATTTTACTGTTTCTGATTATTTTGTTGTATAATGTAAACATAAAACCGTTTTTTATTTCCTCAAAAAAATTGTACCGATTGAAAGCTTGATTTTGCTTTTTTACGTTGCTCTTGGTTGACCGAGTACCAGGATGTCTTACCAGAGAGAAGGTAACCTGTCGAAAAAATATAAACTCCGGAGTCAAAAGTCGGTAATATGAAAATAGTCTATTGAAAAAATTAAGGTTGCGTAATGGGGAGACAATTTTGACGAAATAGAATCCTAGCTGTATAGTTAAAACATTGATGTTTTATAACACTGTTACGGCGAAGTTCCTGTTTATATTTCAACTAAATTTCCTATATCGATTATTTTATTAAAGTGATTGTTGAAATCACTTCTATTTGAAATATGTCCGTATATGCTTAGATAAGCCGATATCCCGTTGGTTGCATTGCATTTTAAAATATTCAATTTAATAATCCAACAAAAATAACTTGTATTGAAATTATTTATGGATCTTTCAAATTTAAGTGGTACTTTCAAACTTGCATACTTCTAACTTTTTATCATTTTTATTAATATTATAAAGGTTTGAAGATCACAAAAGTAAACGAAAGACTGTAGAAATGTTAGCTACGTAAAAAACCAAGCCTATGTACAATAACACAACATATATTTATTTTGAATAGAACACCATTAAAATTTTATTACATCGCGATGACCGTGAGGGCATTCCAAAGTATTGTTGCCACAGAGATTTGACTTTCGTTTTTGACTGGTAACCGATCGTATAAATACGCGGACATTATCGAGTGCAAAATAACATTCCTTATCGCTTGTTATAAATTCATTTCTCCAATGAATACTCATAAAAATATCCTTTTTTAGAACATAAATTAATAATATGAAAATGTTTTGTCGTTAGAAATATATATATAAGTAAAAAATCATTAATATCTATGTACACGTACAGAAAAATTGTGTTAACGCATGCGGAAGAATATCTCAAGAACGTTCTGCGGGAAAATATGAATGCCTACTCAAATCCAATCTATTAGAAAAATCGAATTATTACAGACGAATGTCCACCATGCACTTGCACTGCACTATTATTAGAATAGTAGAATAGAATGATATACAAATGGATGAAAATTATATATACATGTAACTGTTATATACAAATATTAATATAATATATAACAACAAACCAGAGTATACTGATTTGTATCACTACAATATAATAGTTATTACGGTGAGGTTGAATTCCCTGTCATTTATTCATCATCAACGCACGAACTTGTCTCAGAAAAAAATATATCTCTGTACTTTTACCTCACTTTCAGGTATAGAGATGTGATTTTTTTTCTGAGACAAGTGCTTGTGACCTTCCACAAGAACTTGCGGTCATCCGATGTTCAGTACGTCAGTACTTTGATTCCTTACATTATGTGTCAGTAAAAGTAGCGTTGAACATTTTTGACTCTATAGTCAGACCGAAACAACGTACAGAAATTACTTATATGGGCACATATATCTCAAAACATAGAGTAGATCCACGTTCAAAGATATCAAATAAATATAACCTTATTACATTCACAGCTATATTATGCTTCAAAAAGTTATATTTGTCTTTTTGTTAGTATATCCTTGGAACGAGGAAATCTTTATCAAATAGTGAGAACAGAGCTAGGGAGGTATCCGCTAGTGATGCCAATTTAAGTTCGGAGTTAACTATTGTTAGAGAGACTTCTAAATTCTGATATTAATCTATTATTATAGGAATCTGTTTTACTTTCTAAAATTTTGTACAAATCAAGTGACTATACCTGGTTTCCATGTGACATTTCAAGGTGTCGTGAAATAAACAGTTTATAAAAATAAAATTTTTAACTTACATGATTTAAACATATGGTAATCATTGTTACACGATTAATCAAAAAGAGTGAATTTTACTCACAAGTTAGAATGATAGTAAAAACATTTCTTACATGGACATTATTAATTTATCCTTACGAAACACAATATGTCGATTTCAGAAAATAACTCCAAGAGCGATTTAAATGAACTGTTAAAAATGAAATCAACTATTTAATTCACAGACGCGGCTTGGACATTGAGCCCTCTTTTTTCCTTTTCTTTATTTTTGGGGATAAATTTTGATTTTAGAGAGTTAAAATTTCTAAAATATTTCAAATAATGTTGAGTTATTTATAACAATAAAGTAGTTAACATGCGTAGTTTCTCTTATCTTATATAAACAATAAGTATAAAGGGGCAGCCGGTAAGTTCTCTTTATGTGTCTTATGCCGTCATATGCCTTTTTGAAGTCGATGAAGGCACAATGGGTTGACTTCCTTAAACTTTTTACGTACTTCTATTATATTCGCGAGAGATGCATTATGGTCAAAGGTGATTCTACCCTTACGGAACCAATTCTGTTATCTACCAGCAAATCATTATCATCTACCCTTTCTGGGAGTCGATCATTAAGAATCGTACAATATAGCTTATATGATGCAGAAGCAAGGGCTATTCCTCTATAAGATCGAGCTTCCTTATCATCTAAAATATTTGACTTTGATAAAGGGTTGTTTGTGATAAAAAAAAAATAAAAATCGGATTAACACCACATCTGTACTTATGAAATGTTAGTGGAAAACTAAAATGTACACATAAAAAAATCACAATAAATTTCAACATTGAAATTTTCACAATAACATCTGAAATGTAAGGAAAAGTTAATATTACAAAATTTGACAGTGAACTCTCCATCGTGTATTCCTTGTTAAACCTGGCTTATCGGCCCTAAAAAAGAAAATGAATTATAAATGACGTTTAAGTCGACATAGTACACTGTGAGAGGGTAGGGTAAATGTAAACGAATTCCAACCAAAATTTTATAACAAAGATTAATAAATCTCTTATGCACAAGAGTATCCATAGTAGGTCACAATAGGTGTTATGCAAATTTCTAAAATTCTTTAGATAACTTCTCTTATATATAGTACTTCACTTTTATTCTTTCTGTGTTTATCGAATTTATTATGATGTCTTTCTTTGTCAATTTCCCTATTTATACATTTATATTATGCCAAGCTCTCTGAGAAATATCTTGATATGCCTCGTTTTGCCAGTTCTAAATGTTTGAATTGTGTTTGTATTCACAACGAAATTGTTGTGCAAATTATTACGGTATTTGTTAGATTTCATCGTTTTTAGTTTTGTAAAGTTTGTGTAAGGGGTGTCTGTCATAAAGTATATTACACCACGTTCCTTCATTTATATTATTACGAACTAAGTAACGTGTAGTTTTTCACATCAATAATCGGGATAATGTAGATAGAAAATATCATTTTCAAAAATAACGACAGAGAAAAGTGATAAAGTGTACAACAGTATAGGAGAGTGGGATGCAACGTGTACTTTCTAAATTGACCTATATATAATTACGAGTAAATATGAAAAACTTGAATTTAGAAATATATTTCACATTATTTTTGGAATTTGAGTGAAATTTGTAAAAGTATAATTTTTATTGTAATTTTGATACACATTCTAAATTTTGATTGATTACTGGTTTTGCCTGTTCCGTAAATGAATGCTTTTGTAAATACTAATTTTGTCATTCTGTATTCATGTATATTAATTACTTGAATCTGAGTTTTAACTTTGAAGTTTGTAACATAACATAACAACTATGGTATTTTGGCTTAGAAACAATACAAACTGAGAAAGTAACAATACCTTTGTCCTGGTTATTTCGAGGAACAATAAGCCTCCATTCAATCCTCTTCTTAGTTTCAGTACATGTTGGATCAAACGCTCTAGGTTCTTTGCCTTTTGTGTATTTACAAATACTTTTGTCCAAAGCTGCAAAGAGTAAATTTTAGTGTAATACACAACATTAGCAACTAATGACTAGTCTTAAGCGAGCAGAGAAAAAAAACAGCTCAACATTTATTCAAATCGAGAAGACCTTAAACACTCGTCCTAAGTTAAAATTTTACAAATTGTGTTGTTATGTCTTTTATGTTGTTCGTACTTTCGGTGTTGTGGCATATATTTGATGGTGGGTTCTGTACAGTTATCACTACTTTTCTTGACTCTTAGCGATATAGAGACTATAAGTTAGTGTCTATAAAAATAACAGGGTTAAACATGTCGGTTGTTTGGATTGTTTATTCGTACATTTTGTTTTATTTTTATGAAGATTGAAAAAATAGGCAGCATCTTTTACATGTTATACATGTTCGCAACTTATATAGAGAGAAGGCGATTTAGAGCTCGACAAATTGGATGGACACTAATACATTGTTGAAGACCTGTATTGACAGTGACCTTTATATCTGCTTTTAGTGAAGAGTGCAACTGTATTCAGTGCTCATATCATATTCTTTTACTTTTAAATTGATCTAAATCTTCCTTTTTGCAGAATGCGTAAGCAACATACGTTAAGTTATGTGTTCAGTTTAGGGTATCTTTATTTCTTTGTTGTCCTTACTTTTAACAAATACAACGTCTTCTTTGTTGACTGTAAAGTCACGCTCTGCATTCTACAAAAATTAAAATAGTACTTTAATATACACAATTTTTCAAAATTAATGATATGAAAATGACAATGAATGAGAACGTATATTGATAAAAGAGAATATAACGTAGACAAGCAGAAAAAAAAATGGTGTCTTCCTGCTATTCCTACATTTTATAAATTCATATTCCTTCTATTCCTACAAACAAAGAACAATAGATGTTGGTATAAGGTGTTTTGTTGTTTTAGCAATTTAAACTTGATTGAAATACAGGTAAGTACAGGTAATGTGGAAAGGATTATTACAATTATATAAATAAATAATAAAAAAAGAAGATGCATTGCAGAGAATATAGGATAGAATATTCCCCAAAAATGTATTTCTGTTAAAATTAAAAAAAAAAAACAATAAAAAATGTTTTAAAAAATAAAATAATAAACTGTAAATAGGACTTTTATTTTAAAGTTTAATAGATATCTTTATGGGGATATTATATTGTACGGTGATCTTTATTTATTTTGACTATGTTCTTAGTAAATGGTACAAAAGTATAAAGTTGATCAAAATGAAAAAGACCAAGCCAAGTTGTTAATTTGGAGTTCTTTTTTTTAAAACCATTCCATACAACACCCAGAAGGCATGCCATCGCCGATTCTTCTATTTTTCATTCAAATCTGGAAGTGTTATATGATAGATTTTAAAGAGGGGTTTGACATCGATGGCTTTGACCTACTTCGTACACCATCACATATTGCCAGACCCAGAGGCCATTCAAACTGTATATGCCTTGCAAGAATGGCCAGACACTGTACCAAACAGTAACAAGTTTTATAAAGTATTATATGCTTAAAACAGTATTAGGTAGTAATGACAAATACTATGCAGAAGAAACTAAAGTTTGTGAATGAATTTGCAGTAAAAATTACTTAACTTTTAAACACTCAACACTTTGCAAAGTTTATAGATTAGATTATGATACAATACAGAATAAAACATTTTAACACATGACAAATAAATGTAAGCAAATATCATGTGATTCAAGTTTTCATTTTTACTTTTGTAAAAAGGGGGTTGCAAACTTTCCAATATACTCTAGTCATTAAAACGACTTTTTCGAAAAATATGACCATACGCAATTCTTACGACAGTAAATATAGTAGACATATTTGTCTTGATATTAAGACCATTTTTAGTTGTGTGTTTTTTGGGAGATTAAACTCAAAATTTAGACGACTTTTTACACCTCTGTCACCGCACTATATGTTGACTAATGTCCTATAATTTTGATTTCGTTTTGCTCATGTATTTGTAACAAGTGCTTAAAGATTTTCACTATTTTTCACGAACATGATGAAACAAAGAAATGCAACTATACAGATTTTTAAAATTTATTGTTTCTCAATGATATAAGATGAAACAAATATAACTTAACAGTACAAAAAAGACAAGAATATAGATTTATTTTGATAATTTGCAACATTTTATACTGTTAGTATACTAAAATTGCACATGAATTGAAAACTAGAAGGATATTTCATTTAAATTTACCTGAAGTTAATTAGCTTCATGTGTTTACAACCTAATCCGCCTTAATCCCAAGTTTGTACAAGCATTCCTCCTATTCCTACTTGGGTTTCTTACATTTTACATACCAGATTATCAAATGTAGGAATAGCAGGAATAAACCCAAAAACTAGGATTGGTATAAAAGTGGTTAATATTATTTTTTAATAAACTTCATTTGCTGTAATTTGTTTATGATGTTATTTTAATCAATTATTATTTTCAAATATAATTTTTCAAAACAATGATAAACGTACGAATTTCCTTGAACGCGGTCCCTTTGCAAATATGAAATACGCGTCCAATATTAGGATACCTGCTGTGAATGTTAGCATCACCACTATAGCTATAACATCTCCGTCTGTTATGTCTGATCCATTTCTAAAATTGTAATTATGTACGAATAATAGAATTGTAAATTGTTCGTGAATCAAATCATGTAAAAGAATTTTTCAAATTAGGGAGCTACCATTTGATTTTTATGGGTGGGCTAGGATGAAAAATTGTGTCCAGCATTTTTTGTTGTTGTAATCTCTGTCCTGCATTTTTATTTTTCAATCTATTCGGTCCTGCCTTTTTTTTTTTATTAGTTTATCCTGACTTTTTTTACATTAATTGTCATCCTACCTTTTTTTGTTGCAAAGTTGCTCATCCTGCCTTTTTTTTTTACTCAAAACTCCTGTCCTGCTTTTTTTCAAATTTCATCCTATTCCCCTAAAAATCAAATGGTAGCTCCCTTATGGAAAACAGCCCTTCAAAAATTTTAAGATCAAAATACTTTTGTATCTCTTCTATAATAACAAAATAAAAAAACTTTTAAGTATTTCATGCGACTGTTGTATTAAAATTTGAAAATGATTTTAACTATCGTTTTCAGAAGAAGAAACAAAGCTTTGAGCGTTGAGCTCATTCCAACAAATACATTTAGAAATGCTATTTTATTTACATATCACTATTTTGTTTCCAAAGATCACGCACCACCCATTCCTCTCGGACATGTATCTATATTTAACTATTATATACGATGTGTGATAGTGTCAACACCTTTATTGTACCATTGAATTATTTCATAAATTTCAGGCACTTTGCCGATTCTACATTCCCTTCAAGCCTACGAGTTGATAAAGTCGGTCGCAACAGGCAGTATTCTTTTATCATCTGTTGGCACCACAAGGCCTCATTGCATCTATTCTATTTGTACCTAATTATAATGTCAGGATTTTCCCTAAACTAATTAATTAAATCATAAAGCTTGCATCAAAATTTTCTGTGTGATCAAAATTCCAGGTAAATATTCAACTCAAATGTTTTACTTTCATTTCAAATACCTGGAACCTTGAGTTGTGTTTACTGAAAATTGATAAATCTTACATTATATAATCTATATTTGAAATAAAAAATATGTATTTAATATAAGTTTGCCTATATGCATATCATTGAAAACCTAAACATGTCATATAAACGCAATCTAAATATTGTTTCCTTGTATGTAGATTATCAAGTTTGGAATGTCAGTAGCATACTATAATTGGAATAAGTAGTTATACGCATTTATATTGGAAATAGTGATATATTCCAGGAGCTCACCCTACTATTCATTATAAAGTTAGGCGCCCCCTTACCCCACATGAGCGTTCATGTCCAATAACGTTCGAATCCACACAAACAACAATATTCAATTTTAGGGCTAGAAATTGTTACAAAAAGAAAGGCAAAATACCAAAGAGACATTCGAAATTATAAGTCGAAAACAAGCTGACAACGCCATGGCTGAAAACGAAAAACGTCCAAAAGGCAGTATACCAAACACCACATAGAAAGCTAAAGTTCTATTGATTCTAGAGTTTGTCTCTAGTGCTGTGTGGAGGCAGTAGAACGTTTCCCCGTGCTTGAGGTGTATGCTCTTATAATATTTACAGTTATGGTGTGCTTGTTCATGTGAGAATGTCTCATATTAATACACCGTCAAAATTTCATGTTTGGTTAAATTTATTCAAAATACTGGTCTGGTCATCTGTTTTGTATATTGCCCTTTCATACTTTTTTAAACTGCTAGGTTTTCTTACATATATTTCGATGTGCCCCGTGCTGTCTATCATTTGTTTTTTAGTTTTATATGTATTGTCTATCATTTGTTGTTTCGAAATTATTGGTCTTTTGTTGGGCAATGTATGACAAATATATGTTCAAAACCTCGCCCGTAATTATAAATTATATAATTCATTGACCGCTCCCGACATGTGTAACTTCAAGGCATATTTTAGCGGCGATCGATGTCTTTCAAAATTACTTTATTTTTATCAATAGTACCGCTTAAGTCGACGTTAGGCCGTCTTGACCTTGTTGTAGGGTATGAATGATTTGTTCATTGTTGAAGACCCTACATCAACTGTCAAGATGAAGAACAGGAATAAAAGCCCTGTTCATTGATAATTTTCTATGTTTTCTATGTATTGTGTGCGATTTTGTCCCATGTACATTTACTCCATATCCTTTCATTTTCTAAAGACCGAGCAACACGAACCCCACCAAAAACTGAGGTTGATATTAGGTGCTCCAGAATGGTAAGAATATCCCTTTCCTATCACTGTATTGAGGCCGCAGAAAGTTTCGACTTGCTGGAGATCTTAACTTTCATATCTTTACAGTCATGACGTAACTTTTCTAAAGATAATTACTTTTTTGTATAGTAATTATTTTTTCCTGTCGGAATGTTTATCGCAAAATTGGTAATGTTCAAAGTTATCAAAAATCAGTATGAGTCTTACTTATTGTTCATATTAATACGCTGTTTTGTAGTTGTTTACTTCAGTCTTTGGTCTTTGGTAGATAGTTGTCCCTCTGTCAATGTTAACACATCGCCTTATTTTTTATATCTATGAGACAGATTGATTGTTTGCTGTTTGCTCAACGTTAGGTATCAAATATTTCATTAATATTCAAGACGAGAACAAATTTACAATAAGAACAGTATGAAAGTTTTATAAAAATATGGGTCGACGTGGACAACGGACGGACATTTGAATTTTAACTGAAAAATGAGGGTAGGTGGATGGGTGCAAAACTTCTGACTTGCAACAGGCTACTTACGGACCCCTAAAAATTGTTGCACGGGTTATTCAACATGCATGGATCGTCGCACTGTCCATGCACGAGGCATTTTTAAACGTCCACATTCCGACCGGACATTGCTGCACATCAGTACATATTCCACACAGAAAAAAATAGACGCTACTTGCACCCTCAGACGAAGAAACTGTGTTCAATTTTATATACATCTGAGTAAAAGTTTCCTGCATTTTATTTCTATTTCTAAATTATCAATTCCAGTTTTGTTTTTTTTTTTGCTTTTTTTCAATAGCGAAAATATCATACAATATCTGACTGTGTGAAAATATATAAGTTATTTTTTGGAATCAACTTTTTATTTTTGGTACAGCAAACAGCAAAAAATATCGGAATGAATTCCATGCTCCGTTCGTCCTCCTCTTTTAACTTCTTAGTATTAGTATAGAAAAAAACTTTATTTTTTCTTAGGTACAGCATAGACAGAAATCATCTTACCTTCTTAGTAACAGTTTAGATAGAAGAATTACATCCATCACCAAGGTAAATGCAGTCGCCACAATAAGCGGCAAGTTGTCAAACTTGCAACTTCCGTAAAACGTTGGTATTACTTCCATAAATGTAATTTTCAAAAATGACAAAACTTAAAAGAATTAAAAAACTTAAAGTTTACAAAAAGTCCAAATACATTTGCAATGTAATATCTGAGAAAAACACAATTATAGTCACCATTCATTTTATTTGCATTTTGTAAACTGTTTATTTCCATCTATAATTATTCAAACTTCTATAATATCATATATCTAAAATACTGTATATTATATAACACTGTTACAAGGAAGTCCCTGTGAATTATATCTAAACTAAATTTCCTATATACATAATGATATTACAGCTGTTGAAGTCATTTCTACTTTGAAAAGAGTCAAGCTATATGCAGGTTAAGTCTTTAAATTAGAACTCAAGTCGATTGCATTGAATTTTAAAATATATAATTTGATAACCCAACAATAATAACTTGTATTGGATCTGCATAATTTAAATGGTAATTTCAATCATGCATATTTTTTTATACATCTGATTATTTTCTTAAGTTTGTAAAGATTTGAAGTTCACGCAAGTAAAGTTAGACTATAAATATTTGGAACTCTCAAGGAACCCTCAAAGAACGTGCAATAAAAGCAGTACAGAAAAAGAAAATTAACATTCGAACAAACATTTCAAGCGGTTGTGTTTGTCGTAAGTGAATGCATGCGTTTTCCATCGTTAGGTTTTATTCTTGAATTTGCACTTGGAATTTTGATTGTAATATATTTGATATCTACAAAAAATATATGGACAATCTGCGTAATGTATTAGTAAAATTATTTCCTAGTACTGATGATCAGTTTGTCGCCAATGTCTTGGGAAAGTAATAGGACATAAAACATAACAGGATATTGAACACAACAGGACATAAAACACAAACAATTATTGGACTTAGTTCTATAACATTGAGCACGTAACACCAAACACACTCTGTAACAGATTTTTCACAGATCGTGGCAAACTAGAAAATCATGCTATTACGTCATTATGGGACAGCAAGAAGATTTTATCACGATTGAGTTCCGTTTGTTTAACTTGCCTTAAACATAAAATGCCATCAAATGTTATATTTTACTACAACAGAACAAGGGACAAAGGACCTGATCAAGTTACTATGAGAAGTACACGGATTAATCATTTGTCATTGGTATCCCAATTTTATAAAACATATTTGCAATATTTTTTTTTAGAAAATCCCTCCATAGTTTCGAACATATTCCGAAATTTTGGAATCCCATTGTTAAACAGTGTAATCAAACCTGATACATAAGCCTACAGTGTCATGTCCGTTCACGAATGTTGATAACTTCACAAAATGACATCCAAGTTGACATTTGTTCTATGCTAAATTCGTGTTCAAATTTCGTGTTTTGATAAGGAAATGTTATGTTACAAAATACTATTTAAATTATTTTTTATTGTGAGTCTTTAAATCTATTACATTGTATGCTTTCAGGATAAACTTACGAGACCTATATTGAAGCGGTATCTCCCCTTTATACATGTGTCCAGATTTATATGACATGATTGAATTTTCGAAAACATCAAAAATCTTAACTTTATTTTTACAACAGTTTCACCCGATGATGATGTTTGATTTTTCAATCATTTGGCACAGTTTAGTTTGCAACTGATTTGACTTTTTGAGTTTTGTCCATGTACTTCCATTGATGTAGGGGGCCTCAGTGGATAAGTGGTCTAAGAAGTCGAACTACTGTATCACTAGACTGTCAACACTGAGGTTGTAAGTTCGAATCCTGCACGTGGCAGATTCGCTCGACTCAAATCTTAATTGACTAGGACTTTCAGTTTCCCTACCGAAGGACGGTGGTTCTCTCCTTGCTCTCCGGGCACTCTGACTCCCTCCACCTATAAATACTAGCCGCCACGAAATAGCACAATAGTGCTGAAAGTGGAGTTAAAAACCAATCAATTAATCAATCAATCAATCTAGTAATGTATTAATGTGGCGCAACTCTACTATCAGCTATTTGGCAGAATTGGTGTTTCGATCACTTATTTCAAAACTGTTCTTGGTTATAACGAATGTCCAGTGGTTTATTACTATACTTATGAATATTGAATATAAAAATAAGGTAATGCGGTATGAAAAGCCAATGAGACAACTATACACCAGAGACCAAAGAACGATAGGATGTAAACAATTATAGATCAATACACGGCCTTAAACAATGAACAAAATGCATATCGTATAGGTCATAGCATGACATAATGTGAATCAATTCAAAAGAAAACCAACAGTCTGATTTATCATGACAACAATAAACAAAATACACACATGATAGACAACAACCAACGAGAACCACTGACTTACAGGGTCATGACGTCGCAAAGACACATACATAATGTGGCTAGGTTGAATATGTTTTTTATAGCGCTCAACCCTCCTCATAATCTCGGACAGTGGTGTAGTAGGTTGATTAATGAATAGGTTGGAGAAGTTATCTCTCAGAAAGTTTTACGGGTGCCATCATGACTTCGATTATACGTCATGGAATATCTGCATCAAAGAGATCTATTTATATGATCCATTTGTATAGGCCACTGTTCATTATTTCATCAAATTCAACTTATGATCGTAGTTTACTTGTCTGGAGCAGCACGATTTGTGCCATAAGCAAAACTTATTACACTTCTGTAGCGTATGCTTTCATCCAGGATATTAGTGTGTATTCTTTAATTTTGTGTATACTATGTTTTGTGCAGTATTGAATTTCTTTCAGACAGTTTTATCATGGACTTAAAATTTTGCTGGACTGTAACTCAGTATATTCTTTCTTTTTATCTTGATCTGGAAGTGGAGAAAAATCTCAAATTTCACCCATTTCAACTGTTTGATAATTTAAAAATGTTAAAGCTATGAACTTAAAGAAAACATCGCATTTTGTTGAACAGATTTTATTATTACAGGTTATGCAGCCATGAAATAACAGCTAATACATAATTGCAATAGCTATCGTAATATTTACATATACTGAAAAATTAAATATAAAACACAAACCTCCATCTATTAGTATATCGATATTCCAAAAGGGAATGTATTTTGTGATCTGCTGGTCTGAGAAAAATGTCAATTAGGCGACACTTGTGCTCTATGCAATGTTCATCCATTCCCCTCTAAAATTAGCATAAATCTTCTTAAAAATGATTTTATCCAGCAAATCTAGATCTCAGATATGAGGTCATTTGAATAATACAACAATAAAATGACGCCTTCAATCCACAACAAATGTTTACACTGTTTAATCAATAATAACTATAGATGATCACTTTTTTTTATAATGTAGTTTAAATTGCCATGGACTAGACCTTAATTTGCAATAACTGTTATTGGTTGAAAACCACAGGGAATATTTGGGAGGATTGATTTCAAAAGGATTGCATAATTTTTGTTCAAGTTCATAAACAGTTCAAAAGAACAACGGAATAGTGTGGTGAATTGTTCAACCAAGTCAGGTACCTTCATTTTTGCTGATAATGGATCGATTATATTTCATCAGGAGCACTGACGTCATATTACTAGCACTGAAAATGATAAATTGACAAAGAAGCCAAAACTCCAAAATTCCAAAAAATAGCGAAAAAAGCGTGAAAATGTTTATATTCCTTATCTTTTTAAAGCATTATCAAATTAATTAGAACGCCACATGCTATGCATGACACGGATAGCGGCATCGAAGCAAAGAAAAACATAATCTAGGTTAATAAAGTGTTAAAAAATCTTTAGGATTCCTAATAATAAGTCCTCTATGGCATGAAAGATATCAATACTTTAGCAATTTCTTAAAATCAAAAGTAGACATCCCTTGTGCTCTGTTTTTGTCAAACACTTCTTAATTTTTATGGTCACAGATTCGGAAACTTTTGGGTGCAGTTTCTTGATAAAATCTCATTTTCAATAACCAATTCTGTTTATTTTTATAGAAATGAATTTAGGATATAGAATGAGACATATTGTCAAATTGTCGGTCAAAACTTCGTGGTTTAAAATTTTGTTTGTCTCAAAATGTGACATGTCAGAGGAGGTGGTAGATTTCGTATATCACATGGCATCTTGAAATAATTTAACTAGACGTCTATTGCAGCTTAAAGCCACAAACAGACCAAAACAAATTACTTAGAATACACTGGGATAAGGTCGAAAAAATCCCTAATTGCATGAGATATTGCAAATTATGGCACTATACTATGACCATGGAAGTAAATATAATACTTCCATGCTATGACGAACAATTGGATGACATGTATGCAGATATAGAACGTATATTAAAAAAAGCGCAAGTATTTATATATTTTATCCCATGTTTAAGTTATGGTTCTTATGAATACACTTTTATAAGCATATCATATGCAATAAAACGGTGACTTGAGGACAAAACAAAACATTCTTTCCCGTAGATATTACAATACAGTACTCCGCAATACATTTTTTTTTTATTACAACATTGACCATGTGCTATGATATTGTTTTCTATTTGTTTAAGATTACGCTAAACACACTCAAGAATGCACTTTCAAAACATGTACTGAAATTATGTTGTATTATCCTATCTAATTTGAAAACTGCATTTAGTGCTATTTATTTGGTCTGCATAAATGAAATACCTTCTATTTATGACAAAACACATGAAAAATCAAGACTGCATCTTTTCATGGACCATTTTTTTTATGTTAACAGATTCTCGAAGATCATTTTTTTAGTCTCTATTCATATCTTAATCACAGTTTTCAATCAAAACTGTTTTTAGATATTTTACATTAGATTTGATATAATTATTATGTTCATACTTTTTTTCATCATTACTTATCAAAATTGACAATGTTAAAAAAAGAGATTCCAATGATACATTTGCAGTTCACAAATACGAATAAAAACAAAATGAAAGAAGTAAAAAGAAAATAATAAACAATAAGTATTTTATCATGCTAATTGTAAATTGTTATAAAATACATTTTCTTTGCTCTATTCAAAATTGAATCTACAGAACTCGTTGTTAAGTCTTCTTCAGACAGTGCTAATCAGCCCTGAAAAGAACAAGCATCAAGATTATTATATAAAACAGACTTGACAGCAGTTCTCCAGATAGTCTATTATGTAGATGTAATTTTAGATAAATAAAATATCATATATTTCCAAAGTGTTATGCGATAAATGAAAACAAAAAGAAATCCGAAGGAAAAAAAAACGACGGCAGGAAAAGAAATAAATGGTTGATAAAAATATTGTTAAAAAGCAATACGAGTCATGAAGTCCCCCCTCCCTACGACTATTTCATACTTTTTATTATCGATTACGAAGTATCATTTATATCGTTTTTAAAATTTAAAACCGTGAAGCTACCTTTTCAATTTATCTATAACGAACTGAAAATCAAAATTTAACAGCAGAAAGATTAAAATAGACAAGCAAATGTTGCAACACATCCAGAAGCACATGAGTTCAGATAAATATAATAATGTACTAGACCACAATCGAAATGTAATATTAAAGCTAAGGAATCTTAAAATCAAATCAAGCTCGCAATTTTGCTTGTCATGAGCAAAGCGACGGGCGTCACTAGTGTTACTAGTGGAGCAGGATATGCCTGCCCTTCCGGAGAACATTTGATCACACCTTGTTCTTTAAATAGGTTAGTGTTGCAAAGTCTTTAGTTTTCTGTGAAGTGTTTTGTAGACTGTTGTTTGTCTTTCGTTTTGGCAATGGTATTGTGTATTTTTTCTCTTACTGATTGCTTTTGATTGTCCCCAGGATCTCCTGGCTCTTTTTTTCTCTCATCAACAGTTTATTGTTTAGATCAACCAAACCCAGATTTTCGTTTATTTACGTTTTATAACATTGCATAGCTGTTTTTCATTCCATCAAATTTTGAAATAATAAATTATATTTATTCCGAAAAAATTTTTTTTACCTTTCATGTCACTGTGATCCCTAAACATCAAATGTCTCCAATTTAGGATCCAAATCCATTTATCAAACCGTTCCATTGTCCTACGACATAAAGGACAGCTGGGAACAGCATTATTCAATGCTTCCCTTGTTATAAAGTCATATATACACTCATAATGGAATGCTGTAATCAGAAAGAAGGCTGGCTAGTACATGGTAGCTAATTAAGTCAAATTATCTATTTATTAAGCACATGTATTTCTAAGTTGTTTTTTGATGAAAAAAAAAAATACCACAAGTTATAGTTTCCTCGTCCATTCAAATTAACAGCATTATACTTCATTAAGTTATATTGTTATGGGTGTTTCTCATTTTGACTTCGTGCTAATTCCTCACTCAATATATATGCTAATATACTAAAGAACAAGACATTAACAATTTATTTACAGTTAAACTTAATTCGACCATACAACTATTACGCATACACCTACTTAAAAACCCTTGCAATAGCTTTTACTTACTATGACCACATTTTAATTTTGCTATATGATCATTGGAGTTATCCAAACATATAACACACTCAAAATCTTCTGTGAATTCTGATTTTTCAATGTATGCACCCTACAAAAGAAGAAACAATAGTTAGCTTATACTTTTAAAATAAATCACTGTATGTATGTAGTCACGACAGGATGATTAGTTAACAAAAAAATGTTTTTTTTATGTTCCAAGTATTTTTATTAAGATGCAAATTATCCCGTATTGTTGTCTTATTGTAAAGGTAGCAAAAGAGACTCAAGATAGATGGAATATCTTATTGCATGTATTTAATCGTTTAATTTTCAACGTAATCATGAAACTCAATGACGCGTATACGTACATCGCTAATGTGGGATCTTTGCCGTGCACAAATAACACACAGAAGATACCAAACCAACTATATCGAGAGAGGAATACAAGAGGACAGTACACGATCGTAAACAACCAGAAAATGTTTCTGGACAAACAATAAAAGACAAATACGAACACTTAAATCCTGGGAAAAAAACGAATCCCATCACAATCTAAATGATGTAAGGTGCTCTGTAAAAGTAGTATGATATCCTACTTAACCTGTGGCGTCACTCATATTACCAAGTTATCACTAAGAGAGTTCACTGAGATGAGTTCGATGATGGGCAAAATCAGTAAACAACAAACATTAAAAGAAATAATTCTATGGTACTTTTTTCCCTCATGTATTTGATATAGATAGAATAATTCGTGGTGGTGATCGTAAGGCTATTTTAGCAATGTTACCAGTCATGAGTAAGGGATTGTAAATGAATGATTCTTACAAAGCTACTTTAAACTTTAAAATTTCCAAAATTTAAAGATGTTTCAGAATTTTTTTAATTTTCTTTTCATTTTCAATAATGCCATCAACAAGGTGACATTTTGAACAGATATATCATGTTAGGAGGTATTTGCGAAAATACCAGTCGAGGAATGTTAAATTTCGCGAGCCGTAAGGCGAGGGAAATTCATTCTCAAGACTGGTATTTTCAAAATACTCAAGAACATGCTATATCTGTTTAATTACACCGAATGTTAACGTTCAAAACGCATTGATGATCGTGATGTTACAAGCGTCCAGTCGGATAGAGTATTTTTGGCAAATACCACGGCAGAGAGGGTAAAAGGCATATCCTTTTGCATATACCCGGCGGCGTTAAAAATGAAAGATATTCATTTGAAAACAGTAAATTGGTGAAAATACACTGGCTATCAACCAATCAAAACCCAGGATTCTTACATAAGGTGTAATTAAATGTAATATGCCCTAAGTAGGACCATAGTTGGCAGGCTGGTTTTTCAGATATATGATTCTCCAAGTACGTCCTTTATAATGATCAATGCCGGAAACGTTTAAAAATAACAAACTACACATATAGTTTTAGAGAAGCTTTTAAAGTAATTCAAATAAGCCCATATATATATAAAATTTGGCAAACCATAGACATTTCAGGTGACTAGAATTTTATTCATTTAATCTTTGTTTGTCTAAATTTTGTTTCTTTAGTGCAGAGACGACGTTGATATTGCTGCAATTAAATACCATCATTGGGGTCATAGATGCACTTGACAGAGGTTTTCAGATGATGTTTAGTACTTTTTGTTGAAATTCATAAATATCATAAATATGTTACGTTCGCGATCATGTTAAATGATGGGTAAGGGTCGTCGCCTTTATTTTTCTATTTAGTTATAAATGTCATAAAAACACAAAATTTCAGCGATAGTATTGATTATCGCTATTTTACGAATTTTTCCTTTGATCTTGTGGACTGATAATTTCCGTTCTCAGCGGAGTCGAGTGATATGAAAATTATTGCTAGAAACTAAGGGAACACGTGCCGTTGTCAAGGAAATTAACAACGTTTTCATAGGTAAAATAGCGATAAACAGATTATCATTGGTCATCTCAACTCGATTGCTTTTCTCGCTTTCGCCGTACCGGCTCAAGCGAGAAAAGCAATCGAGTTGAGATAACCAACGATAATCTATAAATCTTTCCAGGGTTATGAAAAAAGTTCTGTTTTAATTTTTAAATATAAAATAAATGTTTGCAGTCATTAATGGAGCTGTCAATTATAACTTATAAAAGGACTCCAAAATGCGTGAGCGACTTGCAGTATACATGATTTATTTTTAGTATTTCTTAAGATTAATCATATGTTTCCATGGCCTTACTTGATGGCGACAGATATGATCAAGCAGTCTTCTTGAAGGGATCTCTCAATCGTCTCAATTGAAATTTGTAGAAATTGTACATTTTTCAATTTTTTCTATGGGCTTTTGATCAATCTTTTTTATCTTAATAAATGTGGCGCACACGTTTGATGGTGGATTAGGATTGTAAACTTCGTAAAGAAAATTGTAAATGTCATAATTTCTCAATAGATATAGGAAGATGTGGTATGAGTGCCAATGAGACAACTCTCCATCCAAGTAACAATTTATAAAAGTAAACCATTATAGGTCAAGGTACGGCCTTCAACACGGAGCATTGGCTCACACCGAACAGCAAGCTATAAAGGGCCCCAAAAATTACTAGTGTAAACCATTCAAACGGGAAAACCAACAGTCTAATCTATACAAAAAACTGTTCTTATTTTTCTACTCTTTTAATTGTCATTTTTTTTCTATAAAGGTGCCTACCATATTTTATTTAAAAGTAAAAGAAATTGCCAAGGGCATAGCCACCAAATACAAAATGCAAATCAACAATCTTAAAGGCACGATAAAGAACCCTTCAAGCAACAACTATTTCAGGTTCCGTAGGTTTGTTGCAGGACAAACTTTCTGGTCCTATCAAACATAGCATTATTTCCAGTGGCAGTCCTAATTTCCAGCCGTCCATCCCGTAAGGGCAACTATACAGAAAAAAATTGTTTTAGTTATCAAAATAAGTATGAAATATTTCCCACAAGACAGTAAACAAGCGACAATCGATTAGTTAATTATTCAATCATTGTTGAGAAAATAATAAGCACAAATTAAAGTCAGTATAGAAGTTCCGTCGTGAATGACACTTTGTACAATTTATGAGCCTTGGTTATTTTAGATAGAAACTGATGTACCATTTTTCGTGAAAACAGAACTCTTGCCACAACATTTGTGATGTCTGCTATCAGAATAAACAGAGTAAACGCTAATACCACCACAATAACTATGATGTCTCCCTCAGTTACTTTCGACCAGCCATCACTGTAAATAAAACAAAATGGATGTTAATTGTGTATGTTTGCAAGGCACTGGTACCAAATATACAAATAATGTTATCTCATTTTTATTTAAATCTTTCTCCAACAACAAAAAAAGTTAGATGCTAAAAGTGTTTACAAAAGAAAGGAATATATTAGTCATATGAAACTAAGACAAAGAAATGTCAATAAGTGAAACACAATAATATAATATATTATAATACATCTAATTAATACCGGAATTGTTCAGATCTCTCTCTTCTTTCAAGTAATTATTTTCGCAAATTCCATTCACATTTAAACAATTGATTTGCTTATATAAATGTCGTATCAGATTATTGTATTGTCGTTATAGTGTATCTATTCCCAAAAAAAGATCAATAAAACACTGCTTAAATAATCTCAGTCAATAGATTAACTGACGCATAGCAAAACTAACAAAATGTTGCATCAGATTATTTTTTGTCGATATAGTGTATCATTATCTTTCCCAAAATGATCAATCCCCTACCCAGAATATCAAATAGTCGTCCCCTTACTGTTTTCTTATATTTATCCAGCTTATCGTCCCTACAGGGATGTCCTACTAAGGCTGCCATACCATAAAACGGTTATCACACAGCTCACATTCTATTATATCTGCAGTCATAAATTTATCAATGTCATTTAGACTAAGCGACGCCATGTTTGTTATGTGCCTCTGCCGTCTAAACTACCTATTTAAAAGGAAGAGGTAGAAGAGAGCCAGAAGATCTTCCCAACGCAAAAAAAAACAGAAATTGACCTCTTCTGGTTTACTACCGAAGAACAAAAAACAAAAAAACACTTCACTAATATCTATATGTAGTAATTTAAATCAACTAAGAAAGCATCGGTCAATGTCATAAATGAAGCAAAACGTTTCATTTGGTTTGGTTTCTTTTGCTTTCTTCTTTTCTTTGTTTGCCTTTGTAAATTTGACGAAACACAACATAATAGGCTTTACCGGGATCCTTTTCATTCATAGCCTACCTTACGGCATGGTTCTTCGTTAAAATATTATCTTTAATAAAGTTGCAACCAAAATTTATTGTTTAGGTTTGTTGTAATTTTGTAGTTTTAATTCTTTCAATGTTGCAATAATATTATACCTTTTCATGTTTATTATTATGAATTACACTATTTTCTGTTTAGGACAGGCATATAAAGAATGTGGCCCGGTTAAACATGTCTGTGAGTGCTCAATCAACCCTAAATACTAACCTGGGACATTGGTGTAACAGCACAAAATAAGAACAAAATGTAAAAAATCAGTTGGAAATGGCACGACTCAATAGATTTGCACAGAGCACAAAAACAACTAACATAAAGATGAAAGACGCAAAGTATCGATCTAAGAGTACTCGCAGACACTGAAAGCTAGTTCAAGGTTCATTACAACTAAGAAATGAATCAAATCTCTCAAACTAAAGTTGTTTTGCTATAACATTAACTCATCGTAAAAACATTCTCCTTGAATAATAACTTCTTAATATTGGCAGGCTACCAAGTTCTTAAATCGTCAGATATAATAGTTCAATGAATTTTTGGTGATGAAAGGATTTAAGAAAACAAACAAAAAATGTGTTCACTAGACACAATCGATATTATACAGATTATATTACAGATCACTTTAACATTAAAATCTACAATCCAAGTCCTACAAGTATAGGTGCTAAATTTCATATATTTGGATAAATATGATGATGTTTCCTACTTTGTCATTACGAAATTGTCTGTGTGCTTCTTTCTAAACAACTGAACAACTCATAAATGCCTAAGGATAGTATGAAACCGTAATTTTGACATATCTTAAAGAACGGACATCGCTTGGTGCTATTACAAACTTCAAATCGTACGAAGAGGTTACAATTTTAAGCATGTGCCACTATCGATAAATGGAAGTAAAGCTAAATATTGTCTTTTGAAAACACATGATTTCATTTTGGTTAGTGACATGCTCGTGACGTCCTTCAATTGAAAATGTCTAAAAACATGTTTAATTGTAATTTTGTGGCAAAGTGCTTTTAATAGCAACATGTATCGCTAAACTTCATTTTTATTTATGGAAATATGTTAAATTGATGAAAAATGCTTTCCTAGATTCTTCGATTTGGTATCTTTTAGATTTAAACACTGTGAGAGAAACAAATACAGCGGAAATTGGCCACACGTCATTTTTTCCGCATTTTTCTTTATCTTTCCCTTTCTAAAAAAAAAAAAAAAAAAACAAGTCGTATAAGTAATTCTTCATCAATGGGGAACATTTGATATCTCTACAGGACACAGAGTTATTTACATAGAAAATATGTGTACACAAAATATATTTTCGCAGAATTTAAGATGAGCTCAAACTAAAAATATTGTGTCTATATGATGATTTTCATTTTTGTTTTGTTTTGTTTTTTTTTTTTCATTTTCACTGACATTTTCTTTTTTGAAAACCAATATATAAAATCTGGCTCATTGCCAATATAAACCGTTAGTTTTCTTTTAAACAAACCTTTTTGAAATACTGGTTATGTGTTCTTGTCACCAATATTTACTTTTTCTTTTGTGTTATTTAGGAGAACTGCTGTTGGCAATCCTCGTGTAATTAAATAAAGCATTAAATTATATCAAATTTGATATAGGACCAAATCTAGTACCAGAAACCGAGATGAATTTCACTTCTATTATCCGATCTGTACTTACCTCTTTACTTCAAGGGTCACAACAAGAACCACATCTACTATCAGGATGATAAAAGTTATCAAAAGAAGATTTGCCTTGTAGCTTCCATGAAATGACGTTAATCCCTTGTAGCTTCCATGAAATAACGTTAATCCCTCCATGAATTCAATATTTCAAATTCAAAGCCAAAAAATATTAAACCAAGAATATTGAATATAGATAGAACTAATAAAATGCATTTCTTGTCCAATGTTTGAATATGCACCCTTTCTAAGACTACACATTTCGTATCGACTTTGTTCACTGTTTGTTGCCATTTTGAAAATAGTCACAATGTTGTGAAAAATATGTATTTTTAAAACAAACCAGGATGTACTAAAGGAGACTTGGTATATTATATGTATATCTAATTTTAACGTGTCAACATTGTATCTCTTTCTCTAAAAAGATAGTGTTTAACTCGATATATAATAAATTTTAGGCAAACTTCAACGAGACATCAATCCTATTTGAACGAAATAGATATCTAAAGGCTACTACGCATATTTAGGGTCTTCAATAATGAGCAAACGCAAATGCCATGCTTCAACCTGTACATCATCCTGAGTCCAGACACGTTACCAATGAATTCAACAATACTATCATTTATCCGACACTGACACTCAATTAGTTCAAAACAGATACCTGATTTGGTGAAATCTACCTAATAATCTATGTATATTAAAATTCAAAACCCTGATAAACAAATACTTCTTCAATGTGTCAACATTACCGAAGACACAACCAAATAAAAAATGCTTAAAATGACTGAAAAGCAAGCTAAAATATATCATCTGTTGACAACTAGAAAATTCCTTGTTTCCTTCTAATATCGGTTACTGTACTTCTAAACAGATTTCACATATACAGCAACTACATACAAACGTGCAACTCCATAACAAACGTGTACATTGCCGCATAATCTAATCAAAAAGAAAAATCCTTTTTGATAATTTGGTATTTCGATAAATCTTGATATAACTATAGCTATTACAATCCTTTTTTCAGCAATAAAACTTACAAAAATAGACTAATTGGACGTGCAAAAAAATATAAAAACTATCAGAGTTTTTGCTTGATAATATTCATTCTGCTCTAAAATTCACTTGCTCAAACGAACATAAAGTATTTATGTGCACAACGCTACTTAATTTCTGAAACCTACTACAAACCCAAACTCTATACTTTATCATTCTTGACATAAAATAAGATAACACATTTCTGATTTTGTCCGGCACGGTGACCATGTCGATTTGGAGATAAAATATACCGTCAAGCGATTGGTCATACGATTGGGCCCAACTGTGGCCCTATGATTGGAGATTTATTCCTATAGGGTTATAATTGCATTTTTTGGCAAAACGTCTTAAAGACCCAAACAAAACACCTCTTGATGGAAATTTTCAACAATATCTGTAGATATTTAGACAATCTGTAAGTGATCGATACCCATTTTGGTTTACTTCATTTATGATAAACGGGACGTTCTTTTCCTAATGTTCATTTTCCTTTTCTTGATGCAATGTTCCATTGGTTACTTCTTATGGAATGTTGATTTCACATTTCATAACAGTTCTTTGGTTTTCAATGTCATGACATCTAAGATTGCCATAAAAGTATTAATTTCAATTAAAAATCGGTTACAGTAGTGATATAGATTTCATAAATTGGTCAATTTTCTTTTTATAGTTGTTATCACATCAAATGTGGTTTTTCACACACAGCTTTTTTCGCTATTGTTATTAATAAACATAACAAGTTTAGAAACTGCCCTTTAAATCTTTCGCTTTAGCTGAATAAATAGACTTTTGATTAAGGTTATAACGCCACTGCAATTGTACAAATATTGCGTCTGATATTTCTTGAATATCAATTCTCTGATTTATAGTTTGAAGCAAGATTTATATGATTTCTTCCGGTAACATCTTTTTACAAGAAAAAAAAAATGTTTTCATCGATTCAAGATTTTAAATCTTTTAATATCAGGGGAGATGACTTCGATAATTAATTTTTTTGTAAAAGAATGAACAGTAAATTTGCCCATTTTGTTATGTAGCTAGCTTAGCTTAGTTCTTTTTTTTTTTTTTCATTTTCTAAAAGCACATTAAAAGAGCTATCTTTTTATATATTATATGAAAATTATGTTTAATTTTCTTTTATTCACACAAAAGTGTTTTAATTCTTCATATAACTCTTACAAAATCTGACAATTTTGCGAGACCTTTAGCATTAAAAAAGCTAGGTGACCCAAACTTTTTTTTCAATGACGGCAAAGTAAAAAAAAAATATCGATTTTGATTTTGTTGAAACTGTCAAAATTCTGAAATCAACATCAACTTATTTAAAGAACTTAAAAGATACTAACTAATAAAGATATTTTAAGATTAATGTCTCTGGACATGAACAATATGTGACAGGGTAAAAAAGGGTTTTGTTCGGGAGCACAACCATTATGCTACCTCCTTTCGATCTTCGGAATTAAATCTGTCCATGTTGATAGTGACAACTTTACACCGACCCTACAAAGTGAGCTTATGAGACAAAAAGTAAACTGTACAGATTGAACGTCATATAACTCCGCTTTCAAGTAATGAACTATAACCCTCTCTCTTTTGATATAAAGTCCTGGGACAAACATTTTCAATGAACAACAACACTATACGAAAACAGAAACAACATTATACGACAACAGATGACAAAATATTGCCAAAAAACTAATAAAGATATATTGTCATTGAATGGCAAATTGCCATCATCTTTAACACATGTAATAAAAGTATGACAACAAATTTTCATAATAAAACGATTTCAGAAAATCTGTGACCAAGTGCAAATATCTGACAGTTTTCATGTAAGTATAACTTTCTAAGTAAAATAAGAATTAGAGGAGTTTACACATTACATTGATCTATTTATATCACAAACTTTTAGTTAACCGTGCCAAATCTGTTCAATGATAGTATCTTGGAGTACCTGTTATTCAAGAAAATTGGATTTTGCGGAAGGAATTTGGAGCTTAATTTAACCGAAATTATCGCTATTTTACGAAATTTTCCTTTAATCTTATGGACTGATAATTTCCATTCTCAGCACAGTTAAGCGATATGAAAAATTATCGCTAGAAACTATCTTAGGGCGCACGTGCCATTGTCAATGAAATTAACAACGTCGTCATAGGTAAAATAGCAATAAACAGATTATCATTAGTCATCTCAACTCGATTGCTTTTCTCATTTCGCCGTACCGGCTCAAGCGAGAAAATCAATCTCGTTGAGATGACCAACGATAATCTATAAATATTGATTTTTGTTAGCTTGATAAGAATTGTGATGTTTACACGATATTAAAAGATGATTATTTAAGGCAGTTGCTATTGGTCCGGCTAGCCGGACGAAGAGTACCAGGACTATTTGTCCGGCCAATACAATGCGCATGTCACTATTTGCATGTGCGTATAATATTATCTTTAGCAGCACCAGGGATCGCAAATTATATAAATGGACATATAAAAGCAATGTTTTGCAATCTTAAATTGTTAGGCCCAATCTTGTTACTGGTAATTGAAATTGTTGTTTTCTTCATATATAGTTTAATGTAGACAACGTATAACTTTAGAAAGAAAATTCATATATATTCCATATGTATTTCTTTATCTATGGCTTCACATTGTAAGAAAAGGAAGAAATTACTTGTAAAACAAACATGGGCCGTGATTGACTCATGCATTTTAACTTAACGTTAGGATTTGGTCTAGTTGAAAAAGGTACAAAATTATTATGCCTAAAGCTGTCAAACAGATTTATAGACCCCTTAACATAACGTTATCCATATTTTGAGTGAGAGGTGGGAGATTTTCTATAATGTCCCCCCACCCAAAAAAGTAAACAACACTGTAAAATCTTAAATCTTATTAAGAAATCAAAGGTGGATTTTATTCTTTTGCATTTATTGTTATAAAGAAATGCACTACGCGAGGGGTCGGAGTGACACGGAGTGTTCCTTTTCAAAATTCCTCTTTTTTCCCCAGATCCACAATTGTTGACCACCTATATTTTATAATCTTTTATCCCACATCCCCACTTTTGTAACCCCCTTTATATGCCACTTCCAAAAGCGTGTCATTCCCTCCACTGAGTTCGCGGGCTACTTGCAAGATTCATTTTCGGAATATAATTAAATTTCATTAAGTTAGACATGCCTTTGTAAAGGCCCTTCTCAATTACTCTTGCTTTGATAATCTTCCATCATTTATACAGCTATAGCAGGTCGAATAATTTGGTAAAATTATTGTTCTCCGATCAATTACCTTTTATTCTCCCTTTTCCTTGTGATTTCAATTATTTTAATTAGATCATTCTATGAGGTTCAAACTATCGTATTCGCTTGTCAAATTCTGAAAACTGGAAAATTTGTCACATATTGATATCGCCGTTTCAGCCATTATCTCAAAATTAAAAATCAGTGATCGGATTACACGCGATCCCCTGGTGCAGTGAAGATAATATTACACTCACTTCCGCACGCACATAAAGTGACATGCGCATCGCAATGGCCGGACAAATAGCCACTCCGTTATTTTAATGGTATATGAGGAAAGTCATCACTTTGGTCAAGTTTCGGTCCACAAAATTTATTCAATGACAACCAAAACAATTTTGTTATCACCGGAACACTTTTGGATATCTAACAATCTCAACTGCATGCATATTATTGTTTTAGCTGACATTTCAACTATTAAGCCATATTTTGACCTCTTAGTGATCATTTACGAAGTGTTATTTTCATTCATTAGGTTAGACAAGGATTTGTATAGTACTTTACAAATCCTTGGGTTAGAAAAGTATGACTTTCATACTAACATCTTCAAACTTTCACCATTTTACTTTTCTTCATATAACTATTATAAATATACCGCAAAATTAATTTTCCAACATTTACTTTTCACGTAAAAGAAAACAAAACGGCAAAGTTTAGGGTCTTAATGCAGCAATTTGGAGAAAATTCAGGATTTTGTGATTTTTTAGTGTTACGATGGTATACAAAAACCTCTTTGTGTTGATTTCATGCCGCTATCATGTAAAATAATAAAACTTCAAAAAGTATATGTTTCTCGAAAAACGGCCCTCCTCTATGCATGGATTTTTCTTTCCAGCTGATGTTTTGCAATATCACAATGACCTTCAAAGAGTAAAGACTCTTGTCTGAATTCAACTGAACAGAGTATCAATTGGTCTTTTTTGCTATCACAAAATCATGACTTTGTGATTGACTCGGCTTTATCACTGACGTAAATGATCTTGACCAAAACTTATCGTCTACCTCCAATCAGCACGTAAGACAAAGATTTTGACATGAAGACAACATAAGTTCTAAAATATAAAGTGTTCGACACAATATGAAGCCTGTTGAAATCTTTTGAATGCCATGAATATATTGATAGTTTATTCACAAACTTCAAACATTATGGGACTACTGAGGTGGTGATTGTGGTGGCCATCTTTCCTTCCAAATTGTGATTGAAATTAGCAAACTTTGGCATATAAATGCTATTTACTTGCAAAAAGTTCGTATACAAGTTTGAGGAAGTTACTATCTTTAATAATTACGAAAGTCTTTTTACATATCATGATAATCAAAACATTCAAAAGACTAATTATGTGTCAAGATGTACTAGATATAGGATTGTTTGAGCCAAAACTCAGAAGAAACTACAATAATGTGATGCGACATTTGATTGACCCATATTGTTCACAACTTTGTACTTAGAATATGGCTTTTATACTAAGCCCGAGAAAAATTTAGTCTATGTACTAACCTATTAGATTTTTCGGTATGCAGAATATTTTTTAACGTGATGTACTTTTAAGCAAACAATTTGCTTCTTATCATGCATTTCTGGGTAACAATGTTTTGAAATATTCAAAAAGGTGGTCTCCGGATGTGTAGCAAGAAGGTATAAAACTGAACGCAGACATGATCGATAAACCAGGTTTATGTCATAATGTCTGATCTGGTCATAAAATATTTAGAGCAAATATTTGATTGTTTATTCATTTTATCATTTAAAACTTCTGTGTATAAAATAGTCTTCTGTTACGACATATTATGTTTATACTAGATTAAGACAAAAGTATAAATTAAAAGATCGAGACAATGGAACATCCCCACAAATAAAGAAAATAGAAATTATTTGATTGATAAAAAAATCATTTCCATCGTCATTTTAACAACTGAAAATGGGGAGTACCATTACAAATACTTCTGAATTTCGTCTCAAGGAGCGAGTTTCACTATAACTATGGCGTGTTTTTACTGCCTTGTGTGTCACGAAGTATCAGCCTACTTTGAGACTTCTATCTTAGAAAACTTTCTTCATCAATGAGTATTGTTTTAACCCATTCGAAAATTCATGAATTTGCCTCTTTAATCTTTAATGTTACCTTAAACTCTATTCATTATCCACTTACTTCTTGTGTTATAACATATGAGTCATAGCAAATACTGTTTAAAAATATTAAGGTAAAAAAGAAAGCATTAAAAAGAAAACAAAATACAACGCCAATACAACTTCAACATTTAAAAGAAAAACACATTTGATCTTAATCATTGCGGTCCAAAGATGTAAGGCTATTTGTTCTCGAACTTCTTCCAAACCAGAGACATATCCAAAACAACTTTCAGTTTATACTAAAATCTATTGTATCCCAGTTTCATCTATGAACTTTGAGGTTCTATCAATATATGTGCTAGTTTATTAAATGTTATCAAATTATGATTGCTATAAGATGGCCCAAAACTCAAGTCTTAAGTAATTTTGGGAAATTGTGAGAATTTGAAAAAAAAGGGTACATGTAGAAAGAAAATCCTTTAGTCCTATATTGGTGGTACTTACTCATACAGTGCGCCATCTATCATTAAAACGAAAAAAGTAAAAAAAAAATGCAACATTCTAGCATCATGATCAAACCAGGTGTCATGACAACAAACTGGCTGTCTTAGGACTAGGACATGTCTCATAGTGGTATAAGGATGGTCTTACGACAAGTAAGGTTAACGAAAGCCTCCTAAAACAAGATATGTGATAAAATTCGTCCTAAAGTTAGGATAGCAACATAGGTTTCTCGAGATGGTCTTAGGATAGTCCTAAAACTTGGGATAAACAACATATATGAGGCTATATTTCTGATCCACGGTGGAGGTTTACAAACACCTTTTTTGGTGATTCTGAAACAGAAGCTAAAATATTCATCGAACTTTATTATGATTATCTTTTACATAAATAACAAAGTAACAGAAAGTTATTACAAATAATAAGGTAATCCAAACGAGTGGACTTAGGGTCAAATCTTGTATACACATTCATCCCAGCATATAATAATTTTTCAACAGTTTACTTTCTTGTTTGAAATTATTTCTGTCAATTTCTATTATGAACAGTATTATTTTTATGGAATTATTCTTGAAATAATGCGAAATTCCCTTTTAAAATGTATACATACACACGCCTTATATCACCTAATAATTTCTTTACAGTTTAGTTTGGTTCCTATTGTCATTATTTTTTATATGATTTTTTTTTTGTATTATGATCATTACTATAATAATTTATCATATTACTACAATTCCGACAATTTCTTTTACATAATTATATACCTTAAACGCAATAAAAATATTAGGTATATTTCTCTATATTATTCATTCATTAATTAGCAAAGATGGTCTTATAGTGGTGTTAGGACAATCTTAGTAAAAATCACATTTTCATTATTTTAACTACATGTAGGTAAGTAAATTTACATTCACAGTTTTCAAATAGATACATTGAATCTTAACTTCACTGCCAAATTAATTTAGGCAATTTTTGAAACCCGAAATTAATATGAATGAAAACCTTACAATAAGTTTCGTGACCATCAATACCTTCTAAGCCCTTGTGAATGTTTGCGTATTTTTTCTTTGTCATTGTTGTATAATTTTGGTTTATATCAATGAGTACTTTTCCCATGCTGCTATTTTTTAGGAATCAAATTTAATAATGAAATTGCAATCTCTACAATTTTGAATTGGTGACTGTTACACAACTGTCTAATACAAGTTATAGATGACGTAAGCCTCCTTCTCGTATAAAAAATTAAATCGCACAACAAAGCAATACGCAAATTCTGATCAATAGCTTAATTAATAAATAAGTAGAATAAGATAAAATAATGAAAGTAATAAATAAGGAAAGAAAAAACAGAAATAAAGAAATACAAAAATTCGTACTTATTTTTAAATAATTACTAACCTCTTTAACCCTAATGTTACTAGAAGTACTACATCGACAATAACGATGAACAGTGTCATCATGGGCAACTTTTCCTTGTTGCATTTTCCATAAAATGGAGTCAAATCTTCCATAATTGTTTTATTTCATTAAAAACGCCAAAAAATATTAAACCAAATGGATTGAAAATGCATAAAAAAACAAAAGAACTTTTCTAATCCAATGTCTGAACTAACACATTTACAGTCAGAACACATTTCGGTTTGATATTTGCCGTTATTAACTTCCATTTGCAAATTATTTAACTTGAAATCTATTACAATCGAATGTTCAAATCCACTTCGGTTGTTCGGTTGTAAGTGACGATTTACCGTATGATTGTCATATGATCTTTTTTTACTTGTAATGTATTGTAACCACTGAAAATTGTAAAATATTTGAAAACGAGGTTCAATAGACTCCTTAAACGTTAATCTATGATGTTAGATGTTCGGTAAAAGTATGAACCTGGAATGTCGAATTGCTAAAAATATGTAAATACATGTATATACAAAAAACGAAACGTTCCGAGAATGCGAAAAGTATTTATAGGTTCTTGTAATTTCTTTCATGGACAGGTAAAACAAGGACGAAATATGTGTATACATTGAGGAAGAAATAAATCGGGTTTTTTTTAAATATTTAAACAACCTTTAACAGAATCTGATAAATATATTCACATGCATCGATTGCATGATTTTATGTGTGACACAACCTTGTTAAGCTGTTTTTATTTATAGATTTGAGCAATTTCAGTTATACATAGTTTGTCATTTCGGAAAAACTCCTAGTACACTATTGACGAGGCATATGTTGTAACAAGGATGTATATTAGTTATCAAAGAAAAATTGGTTTCAAGTCAGGAAGAAATTTATATCGACCACACCTAGTAAACAAATGCGTGAAATGGGTGGGAGACTTTTGAAAATTAGCTATTTGTATAGTTTATTTTACCAATAAAGCATATACATATAGTTGCACAATCCTTCTATATTTCAGAGGCTGAACCTTTGTTACTATGCAATTTACAAATAGACTGTAAATTTCTGCATAGAAATGTAAAGAATTTAATCCATTTCAGGCGCGTAGCTGCCTTTACGCAAAAAATCATTTGCTTGCACATTTTTTGTAAAAAAAAATTCTTTTTTTCACAAAAAAAATCATTCTGAAATTGAATAACGGATAGTGCCCTTCATTTGCGGCAAGATGGTGACGACAAGGCCGGTCAGTTCTCAGCTGCAATATTAAGATTTGAATTTATTATTGGATTAGTAACAACGGAGCACATTTTATAAAGCATTGTGCATCTAACTACTTTTCTACAAAGTAAGACTTGTGATTTGGTAGAAGCTGTCCGGGAGTGTAAACTGATAATTGGTCAATTATCAGACGAACGAAACGACGACGCTGTTTGGGATGAGCTTTTTGATCAGGCGGTTACGATGGCTGACAAAATTTAGGTCCTACCGTCCATGCCAAGAAGAGTAGGAAGACAGGTCAGCCGGGCTAACTATCCAGCTGACACTCCAAGTCAGTATTGGAAGCGAGCACAGGCACTTGTCGGGGTTCGTGTTTTTATCTGTATTTAGTTTTCAATATTGAATGCTTTTGTTTGTTCTTTTGTGTCTTATCTGTTCCTGGGTTGGTCATGTGTCCATTGATTGCCCTTCTATTGATAAACGCTTCGGTTGACTTGTCGACTGATCTTCTCGTTTTATGAAATTTTATTTTATATTTGAAAATAACCATGTAAATAAGGAGTAATGTGAATTTCATAAGCATGGCATACCTTGAAAATGACCGAAAAATGATCATTTTCTGCATAAAATGGTCCCAAAAAAAATTTCGCATCGCTCCGCTCGGCGATACAAGACTTATGCTTGCACTTTATTTTAGGCCAGCTACGCCCCTGCATTTAAGGTTAAAAAATCCATTGTAAAGATTAAAACACTGATCAAGAAAAAGATAAAAGATAAGATACAGACCCCATCCAATCACAATCTCTTTGACACATTCCCCATTTCCATTCTCAATTTTATCCTTGAAGCATCTAGTTGAGATTTATCATTTCCATGAAAATTTATAAATATCGATTTCAAGAGATTGTTTTAACATAAAGACGTGTGTCATTCCGGTGTATAGCGCTGTATCTAGACAGCTCTAAAGTCATATCAGTTCTACAAAAATATGATCAAAGCTAGTTAGTTTATTTTATTTTCCTTTATTTTGTCAAAATTGGTTACTTTTAAACTTTTAAACTTTTATACTTTTGGCATTTCCGTGGGAAGCAACTGTGCCCTCTTCTTGCCGTCTTGTTCCTTTATTCATATCAGGCCGACTTAATACAGGAGCAAGAAGAAAGAAAAAAGCTAGCATTATCATTTAACTTCACTATATAGATATATGCCATTACTAAATAATTCAAAGTTTAGTGACTATGTTGAACGCATCTACCCCGTCGACCTTGAAAAAAGGATAACACACACACAGTTAAGCCTGCCTCATATCCTGACTTTCATCTAGAAATTGACAATGAGATTCGGTTGAGAATAAAACTTTACGACAAGAGATGATTTTAGATTCCCAATTGTGAACTTTCCATTTCTATGTAGCAACATTCCAGCAGCGTCTGCATATGGATTATATATCTCCCAGTTGATATGATATTCCAGGGCTTGCGTTTGTACTTACATGAGCAACACGACGGGTGCCACATGTGGAGCAGGATCTGCTTACCCTTCCGAAGCACCTGAGATCACCCCAGGTTTTCTTGGGGTTCATGTTGCTCATACTTTAGTTTTCTATGTTGTGTTTTGTATACTGTTGTTTGTCTTTTGGACTCTTTCTTTTTTGGCATGGTCTTGTCAGTTTATTTTCGACTTATGAGTTTGAATGTCCCTTTGGTATCTTTCGCCTCTTTTTAAATGTGGAAGCAGTAAAATGGAGTTGGCTATATTCAGAAAACGTATGATATACTGTCCGTGCGTACAACACGTGTTTCCGAATTTATCTTCGTCAGGTCTCGACCAAAGGTTTGGAAAAACATATAATATGAGTTGGAGCAAAACAAAGATCCAAAGAGTCTTATCAAAACACTTCGGCCAAATCCGCTTAAACAATGAAAATAACATTGTATAACATTTACTTTCACCAGGAACGTTCAATTTCAAAGCCAGGGATGAATAATTACTTGACAAGTCACCTGACCAAAAGAGATACAAATAGAAATGCCAAAAACAGTCTAAGGTCAACTTTGCATGAGGTAGTTGGAACCTTAGTGTCTTATAAATTCATATTTTTCAATGAAAATTTCAGAAATGTATGTTATAAGTTATTTCAGTAGGAAACATACACCGACTACCGAGCAGTCAAAATTGCCTGAGGGATTTGAAACCCTAATTTCACAGACGAAATGACTGATTGTCCACCAGCAGTGCACTGACCCTATGGTAGTAAACAAATGTATGACAGATTTCCTTTTGCAATGATAAACTTATATTCAATAAAAAGGCTTCTTTTTCTCGTAGTCTGGTTTAAACCAAAGAACGGGAACAGTTTACAATTGTTTTTAAAAGACCAGAAAATAGTAATTAAAAGCTTCAGTAATGACATTTTTTCCATGACGTTGACAGTTGATTTTCGACTTATGAGTTTGAATGTCCCTTTGCTATCTTTCGCCTTTCTTTTTCTTCTTCAGTAGAGTGTCATAAATAACTTATAGTATTGTACAGTAAAATTATATTCCATTCATAACGTAATCTAAAAAAAAAAAAAAACAGACAACAATGTCCAAAAATAATAACAAAATTTAAAACAAGTACACAGAAAATTGAATATTAAACTTCCGAAGAGATGACTTAAACTGAACTATAAGGTCCCATTAGTTCCAAAAGCTTTCTTGTAAGCAGAAACCCTCCATCAAGGAACTCATAATTGAAAATGCAAGCCTTTCGATATCGCAGCTAATGCATTGTTACAAAGGTATGATACCCGTTGTCTAGACGTATTTTTGGAATAACATTCCATTAAACATTCATCAAGTATCATCAAGACCAAACTTTTCGAAGCCAAAAATACAAAAGGTTTGAGGGAATGACATTAGTTCAACCCTACAACATCTTCATGTGCCTGTCCGAAGTAAAGAATCTCGTCATTGGTTGCCTTTGTTTATATCTTCATCAGGTTTGCTGATGAACTTGTTACACTTTTGTTAATTCTAACAACTTGTGTAGACTTGATATATGGTATGGATATCTGAAAGTTATGGAGTCCGTATGTTGTACTCTAAATGTCTCTGAATTCTTTAAGTTTTAGGGGTTTATTCAAGGTTTCATTTACGTTATTCCACATCCTCTTTTATTGATACGCATTTCTAAGGTTGGAATCGGATTGCTATGGTACGTGCCGTCAAATATGCACATCAAACCATTTTAAAAGTACATTTTCCATAGTTTTCAGTTGGTTTTTTTTTTTTTTTTTTTAATTGCTACTTTTTGTTTTTTAATTTCTGGTACTTTAACATAAATATCTTAGAAAACATTACCGTTATTTACTAGAAAACAAATTATCATAATCTAAAATGTATTTAATCATATAGTGGATGTTGGTACAAAGACTGTAAATCAACGTTAACATCTATATCTTGGCCAATACTGATGAAGGGATTTTAATAAAAGTGATATTGAAGTCATAAATGATTATTGTCTTTCACCAATAAGTGTCTTCATTAATGTAACTATTCCCTTGTCATACCAGTTATTGGTGTACACTTTGATTCTGACATTTATGCTTTTCTTTCGGTTTTATTGCTGGATTACAAACATAAGCATTTAAAAAATCCTATTAATTAGTGAATCATAGGTCAAAAATATGTAAATCAAGGCGACAGAAGTTAACTGATGTTCAAATCTCGTAAATCGATTAAGAAGAGGCAAATCATGGCAAAAAACTAAAACAGTATTTTGCAGTAAAGGTACGCAACACATAATTCTTCTATAAATCAAAACAAACAAATATTTACCTCCAATAAAGAAATACAACGCTCCTAAAAGTATGGAATTAACTGAAAGCCTTAATTCAGTTGTTGTCGTTTGTTGCTGTGATTCATATTTGTTTTTTTTTCGTTCATTATTTTGTACATAAATTAGGCCGTTAGTTTTCTCGTTTGAATTGTTTTACATTTGTCATTTCAGGGCCTTTTATAGCTGACTATACTGTATGGGCTTTTCTCATTGTTGAAGGCCGTCCGGTGACCTATAGTTGTTAATTTCTGTATCATTTGGTCTATTGTGGAGAGTTGTCTTATTGGCAATCATACCACATCTTCTTTTTATATTTGAAAAGAAACATCATCGCATTTAATAGATAAGATATTTGAAATTTATTCTTTTATTGTCTTGAATATACAGAAATACTATTAAATGTGGCGATAGGAAAATCAATAGAAATTCAAAATTTCTAAGCCTTTAAAAAATCACACTTTTAATATCTATTACTTTGCAGATAAAGTAGACATCAGCAGCTTGGTGAAAGATCACAACAAATCGACAATGTACAGCTGAATGTGAAACAAATCAAACAGCTTATATCGTTCAAGGTAATAATTATATTACCGGAAGGAAGATAAGATATTTGATTTTTACATTTTTGTCACTATGGTCTTCCTATCGTTAAGCTGTCTGGCGATTTCAGTAGCCTTCTTTTTATTTCAATATCAACTGTGGTCATATAATGACGCAGACATATGCAATGATGACTCATTTTTAGTTTTGTAACTAAGTCTATTGTTGTTTATGTTAAAGCGACATTCAATTTCCGGATAAGTTTTATTGTAATTTAAACATTAAAAATCTCGTTGCTAAAGAAACTTTTCTATGAAAAGCAAAATCATAAGAGGGGAACCTAATTTCACATCAACTTGGATATATGTACTTAATACATAGATGCTGATGAAATGTCGCTACTTTAAAATGGAAAGCTTACAATTGGAGACATTATAGTAACTAACCTCGCGTATTTCTTTAAATGATTTTTAAAAAGACCATCTACAGCACTGTCTGAATAATCATATATTTCAGAGATTTTCCGCCTTTAATCATTATAGAATTTGCTTTTAATTTGTGTGTGCCAAATTTTTACGTTACATTTTTTTTTTTTTTTTTTTTTAGAATTAAAAGATATTTGTATATATATCATCATACTGACCTTTAAATATTTTGTTTGATAGGGTTTTGTCTAAGGGCAAGGCATGATATCGGACAAAAGACCAAGCTGGCAGAATTTTGAGCAAAAAAAATCTTTACACATAGCTGTGTATGTTGTTATTTTATCGTCCCAAAAATATGTTATTTATCCTAAATGTTCCCTAAATAGCTAGCAAAATTTTCAATTAATGTCTCTGCAATGATGCTCGAGGCTTGAATATTCGAAAGTCCAAAACCTAATATAAACGTTGAAAAGGTAATAAAAACAAAAACGATTAAACGTAAAGCCAAAACATCAAGAAGAAATCAGAGCTATGCACGAGGGAGATACATTCCTTAATCTAAAAAAAACTATCAAATATCATCTTTTAGATATTGACAAGACACTAGCTTGTCAGATATTGATACTTCTTTATTTTTCCTTCTTCATGTTTGCATTAGGACTTCAAAATACAAAATAGCCTACCTTTGAGATCTTATCATTAATATCAAGATATCATCCCAGGTCTTACCCAAAAAGATATTGTCGGTAAAAGATGCCTTGTACATAGATGGTTATGATGGAAATGTAAGGCCTTGGCTCATAATTAATTCGACAGAAAGTATGTGTTAAATATTTTTCAAATATGTCAATTTCGACATGTTTACGTGATCATAGTGCATCACAAGTAACAGTTTTGCACTTAAATCATACAATTCATTTTTGAAGGAAATTTACATAATTTGGAGTAATTGAAGAGTTTCACTTTTTTTGCAATTTCAGGGACCATACAATGGCTCGCTTCATACTTCGTACTTCCGCCGTATTTTCACATATTAAAAATCCCTACAATTAACTTTTTTACACTGTTACACATCACATTAAAAGTAAATCAGCAAAGTGAATTATTTTTTAAAGAATATAAAGAATTATTATAATACATCGCATATCAAATTCGAAAAAGGCTGTTTTTTCTTATACAAAATAGTAATAGAATTTGCATTTCTAAATTATATGCAGTTTTTCGTTTTGCACTCCTGCTGTTATCATTTATTTTCAATTATTTATTTATTTGTTTATCGTTATGATAATTTATCATATGTTATGTGTCAAATCTAATGTTGAATTAAAGAAAAAGGTAGTATCTAATTAAAACACGACTTGTATTTTGTCTTCTTTAAGGTATTTTTGTATCTATTACATGCCAGAGAATACTCCAGTCGTGTGATGGATCATCGGTGTCATTTATATAGCATTTAATGTTCGTGACAAAAATATCACACTTCTTAACAACGTACTAATGAGTAACACCCATTTACTGTAATAAAGGTCTAGTGATTCCATCGTAGATTGCCTGTTTTCGGTAAAGCATTACTATTTTGAAGAATACGGAATATTTTTAACCTTAAAGTAAGTAAATTGATTTTATTAGAATTCATGAAGAGAGAAGAAAAATATTATGTAAGACAAGTACAAAAGACGTTCTGTTATAATAATACAAACGGGAAAGCTGATATCCTTGTCGTATACAATAACCAAATTCAGAAAATGTGCAGGTGAATATAATTCAAAATAGATGTGATATAAAAAAATTCATCAAAGATACTAGGCTTATAATTATCAGCTACAAAGAGACAGCAATCAACAATCACAAGTTTACTACAAATCGATATGTTGAGGTATAAAAATGGTCATCAACAATAGTTAAGCACTTGAGCTCTGTGTTAAGCTTTAGATTACTCCGGATGTAAGAAATTATAAACTAATTCAAAATACCCCAAGTGATCGTTTTTGTCTAAAGGAAGAGGTATGATATGAGCCATTATTTGGCCCCTAAAATTGCAAAAATAGTAAATGCCCTTCAAAAGTATCTTAATTTTAAGGATAAATGAACAGGTTTATATAGTCCGGACACTTAAATCATAAAGGTCACTTGTGATATCATGGTAATGTCATAAACATGTTGAAATTGATATACCGCATCTAAAATGACTATTTAACATATACTTTTTGAAAAAAAATAGATGTCATATCCCTGCTGATACGCATATAATGTACTTACATTTTGAAATTAACAAACCGACTTAATAAACTCACTAAAGATATAAGGTTTACAATTCAGTACACCAACTGTACCTTTCGTCTGCAAAAGACTCATCAGTGGCGCATAAATCAAAACAGCTAGAAAATCAAATCAATTAAGAAATGAATGAGCGTCGAAAAAAATGTAAAAGGTATTCTTTCGATCTATTTAGTTTTTGCATTGATGAGTGTTGATGTCTTTAAAAAGTGTACTATTTTTTCGAGATATTGACAGGATTTCTTATTTCTATTCTTTTAAAGGTTCATTTAGTCTAAAGTATTAATTTATATGCAGGAAAATTCCAGATTTTCATCACCAAAACGCTCGGTTATGACGTCATAGCACATAATCATTAATACATGTATACATAATTTCTTGTTTTGTACTAACGAGAATTTATTTCTTCTCTTTTGTTTAATTATCAAATGGTTACATTTTTTTTTTATTAATCTATCATTATTAGACAGAAATGAATGAAGTTTAGGGCATTTGATGATTGACCCTCCATTAAATTGTTTCAATGCACGATGTAGTGTGGTTACAAAAGAAATTGTATCATCTTAATTGCGTATGAAGGTTCATATGGTGTTTAAAATAATGATTTTTAAACACTGTAAAAGCTTGTTTGTAGCATGCAAGTAAAACATTATCTGTATGCATTATGTTTTAACCAAGGCTACGTGTTTTGTCTTAAAATTGTAATTTTCTCCATTTGGCGTCAGTCTTGGTGTATAGTGGTCTACAGAGTTGACATATTGGTATCAATCAGCAAAATGGAATAGACAGTGAATCATTAAATTGATTTTTTTTTATTTGGAAGTCTTAAATGACACAGGGAAATGAAATAATGGTCCTATAATATGACAAAAGTAGCCCTCTTAACAACCTGTCAAAATTTCATGTTCTTGCAGTTTTTGTCCATATAACATTTGTCACTACACCTACATACACTGTACGTTAATTATAGAACTGATTGACAGAATTGACACATTTGGTGACCATCTTTGTATCGTAAGTATATGTTTATGTAATCATTTCCTTATTGTGAAGAAAATCATATACGAACATAAGGAAATACATATTAGGTCAATGTCTTTACTACTCGATTTGCGTAAGTACTGAATGAAGGAAACAGGATCATTTGAAATTACAAAATATACAATACCAGTTTACTTTACTTTTGTTTTTGTGAGCGTGTAGTGATTTTGTGTCATGAATTGATACAACATGTACTTTCATTTCAATTTTACATACAGAAAAACATAAAATAATAATTAACATGATTGGGGAATTTCCTTTTTGAATCTTCCTCGGAGTTCAGTATTTTTGTGATTTTACTTTTTACTTAAAATTAAAAGTTTGTTTTTGTTATGTTTAAGGCACCATACTAATATAAAAATCACATTTTTAATTCTTTAATTATTCAATAAACTCTGTTAGATGAAATTAAAATTTTCCGTTTTCTTCTGAAAGGAATCTAAAGCAAAAATAGTTTTGACGAATGGGTGATTTTTTTTATATTGTTGTCTATTTAACTTAAAATTGAAATATTAGGACCTTATTAAGTTTCTATTCATTATGTTGTACTCCAAATTTATTCGTATAAACTTTTTTTCCGTATAGGATTGTTGTCCATAGTGATTGTGTGTTGCGATGTCGCGAGATTAATGGTTACACGCAGTATTTTTCTCAACGTCACAGTGATAATCATCATCCTATTTGTTAAATGACGTAGATGTTCTTGTGTAGATCATTTTAGGCAGACACCTGAGGCAATAAATATTAGGAAACTTCTAAATAAGCGTAAAGTTTTTGATTGTAGTGACCCCATCATTTTGTCTTTCAACTTTTACACTTCAAACTAAATATAGAAAGATTTAAACATCAAAAACGACTTCAGTGACCATGAATGTATAGTTCCATATATATGTAAACAAATTCATCGATAAGATTTTCGAAATTAAAGTTCTGAGATAAATAAAAACACATATCAGTAATTTTCACATCACTTCTGTATAAATTTTTGTTTATTTCTATATAATTGAATCAATTATATTCCTTTTAAAAAACTACAATATTCTAGGAAAACATGTAATGTCGTCGTGATATCGTCGAGCTACTGTAGCTTTTATAAATGTATCTGAATTAAGATTGGTATGTCATTCGGACTCTAGTTATGTGAGAGTTTTTTCTTCTCTTATAATTTGTTCTATTGTTTTATTTCTTAATTTCTCATAATCTCATTCAGTTTGTTTATGAATTTCTATGTCATAAATCATACAAATATTACTGTGAAAACGTGACAGATATTTCATGTTTACATCATGTGAAATTATCTGATATCACTTTTGATATTTTGAGTTTTCATATTACAATTTTCATTTTTTTCTGGTGTTTCCCTGGGTACATTTCTTCTATAAATGATTATGTGCTTATTATCAACAATTCAGTTTTTCATAATGCTCACCTGACATCTACTAACTTGTTTCAAAATGATTTTATGGTCGTCTCATTTGTTTTATTATTAATTATTTTTGTTTTCAAAGCTCTTAAACTTTGTTATTGTTTGCAATTCAATCTTTATTGTTTCAAGTGCTTTATCATTATTTGACACAACGTTTTGGAATCTTTGGTTTTATTTGCTCATCAATTATGGTATTGATTGGGATTCTATTTTGATGAAAGCGCCACTGATAAGTTGTATGTTTGCAAAACGCCGTCTGGCTTGATAAATTTAGGTATGGTATCTTTAGATCTTTAGGGATTTTACAATCACTAGGTCAATGCCACTGTTGATGGACTTTTCGTCTGCGACATTATCATCAGCACATTAGTCAACCGTCATGTGCTAAACTAAACTAAACTTTTTCCTTTAATTGTTAAGTAAGTTTCTGAATTTTATTTTATTGTTTTGTTTTTTTTTTACATTTTATGATTCCCTAGAAATGTTGCATGATTGCTATTTTTCGTTAATCAGTATATGTTATGAAGGTAAAAGTGTCTTTGTATAATTAGAATAATGATTAAGTGAGACTAACTAAAATCATGAATGCTTTTTCAGATTATGAAATTACAGCGGACAAAACGTTTAGTAATTTTTCTAGTAGTAATTATTCTTAATGAAGCTTATTCAGCACCAACGACACCTCCAACGACTAAGGCAAATACCACAACGAAAAACGCAACGAATAAGTCAGAAAATAAAATAAAAATAGAGAACAAACAGATGATAAAGACTAATAGTAGAAAATCAGTAGAAACAAAGAAAACCCAAAACCCGTCTATGACGACAGGACAAAACAAAATAGGTATCGAAAGCAAGAACTCAAAAACAGATATTTCTAGTAAAGCTTCTAAATTAGAAACCCAATCTAATTTGAGTTCAAACCTACTGGAAATGGAATCTAATGATAGTGTTAATTCATCGACGACTACAAACGTGATAGACGCAAAGAATTCTGAATTAAAACAAGGGCGACAAAACAATGTTAAAAGTAAAACCCAAGAAATAAAAAAACAAACCAAGAAGGTAAGTGACGCGAAATCAGTGCAAGTGACCACCGCAACTGATTCTTCAAAATCTAAACATTCTACAACTAAGGATAATGCAGATCAGAAAAAGACATTTTCAACAAACACTGTTAAGACAATAATAAAAGTAGAAAACAAAAGCAATGATGCTAAAACCATCCAAAAAGAGAACAATATAAATGTTTTAAAACCAGAACAGACATCTCAAAATGTAGAATCAAAGACGACAGATGTAACAAATGTAAAGAAGAATGAAGTATCCCCTGAAGACAAAACTACAAAAGATATTGAAAGCAAAAAAGGTTCAGTTGGTACAACATCAAATCCTTCTGCTAAAGATGCTAGTATGGCTATCCCTGAAACAAATATCAAAAGCAATGATCAGGAACGTGAGACATCGAAAAAAAATGAACAAAAAGAAGATAATGTGAAAAATGAAAGAAAATCAACAGTCCGAAGAAACGTTCTAACAACATCTACAACCACACAAGCTACAGCTACTGATACAATGGAGACGGCTACAACATGGGATGGGTTACGTAAGTTTTATGCTTAGTATTAATACTTCTTCATTCGTATACTTCACAATAATATGATTCAGTAAAGCATTCATAGTGAATGCCGTTATTATGTAATAAATTGTGTTATGCTTAGAATTAAAAAAAAAATGAATAAAAGGTTAACATTCCGTCTTCAACACACGATAGGTGTCTGCACATTATGTCATGCTCAAAATTACCCCAAGTATAGAAGAGTTGGGGATGAAGAATGTATCTTCTTATTTTTATAAGAGTCGTAATATGTCCTCTGGAATTTTAAAAAAGGCAAATTCTTCAACAAATTATTTACAAATGAATAGAATGATATAATCTCGAACAAAATATGACATGTGTGATGTCAATATGTTATCGACATATTTGACTCAAAATTGTTATTTTACACATTATTTTGGTATTATTATAAATAGATATGAGCCAAGGTCCATCCCAAAAAGATAGTTTTCCCACATCAACATTTTTGTATAAAACATATCTTTTTATGTAAGACTTTAATATAAGAGAAACAATCACAAAATGATGCTATGATGGCCGCTTTTTTGCAGTTTTGAAGTCGTGAGGCAGATTTTAAAGCAAATTGAAAAAAATAAATACTGATTTCAGTCTTGTAAACATCTCAGCGATTGTGTTTGGTAGATTTATATTACTTTTGATTTTCGAATTCCAGGCGCCAGAAACATTGCCTTATCATACATTCATCTTTAACCAAGACTTTTAACGGATGCATAACGTGTAACGGGTTATTTTAAAACCATTTGCAAAACTAGAACCTGTTAATGTTAATTTAGTGTGAACCACATGTTGAGCAGAGAAGCACCGAGTTTTGTTGATGTCCTCGATTTGGGGCAAGCGGGGTAAAAAGGACTTTTTTATTTTGGATACGCTGCAGTACCATCTCTTCGGTTGTCTATCTATGATAACAAGTATAGCAGGTCTACGCTTTCAATTTTATTCTAAAATATAAAAAAAATGCTAGTAGAGCGAGCAGGACTAACCAGACCACAGCTGATTGTTTACATTGAACGGTGAAAATATGTTAAAGAATATATTTACCTAACAAAGTTTTTCTACATAACATGAAGTATTTGTAAATTACAATTTATCAACTTTCGTGATTTTTATTGCATTGTTTTCTTCATTGAACGTTTTAACAAAGACATAAAGAAAATCAAATTGACAAATTAAACAGGTGTTACATGTCCCAAGACTTTTTATTTTCATTCATTGTAGAATATGCAAGTTTTTTTCATCAATCATGTAAATTGATCGTTTAGCATTTCAAAGACTAATGTGACTTTTAAAATCACGAAATTTTATTTTATCAGGTAATGAGCATATTTCAATTTGAAAGGTGTAACATAAGTTTGGATTTAAGTAATTTGTTGAAAAATTGACGGTGTTTTTTTATTGAAAACAAAATCCAAGCTATCTAAATCGGTGACGTCTCACAATACATGTGAAACGGGACAACGACCAAATGAAGTTTATATATATAGTATTGTAAAAGTTATTGACACTGACGAAGGTTATTTGTTAGGCCGAAATATTTTTAAACACGATTTTACAACATCATCTTCGTATATTACCATCTTATATTAGTACCGTTGCGCAAATCTTTAGTATAAACAAAGATACAAGCCAATGACGAAAAAAATTGATAAATTCAAATAAACAAATAAAAAGAACTGTTTGTCTTGTGGTATGGAGGTTGGCCTAGTGGTCAAGTAGTACCACAAAGAAGCTCATATTAAACAGTTGAACCTTTCTGGTTTACAAAGTTAACTTTAAACCCAAACATATGACACTCAATACTATATTCCATGAGTAAGAATGACTGATATCGAAACGACAATACACAAGTATTTTATAGTTATTATCACAAATTGGTTGCTCGATACCAAGTATCTTTGTCTCAACACCCTGACATGCTTCCCTGATATTATGTCTTAAAATACAAGAATATTCTCGCTCCGTTTGGAGTTTGTGCGATTCTTGCACTTTTTTTATATTTATTTGTGTAAAGAAAATGATTTGCGAGTTTTGAACATGGTATACTACTGTTGCAGCCTATTTTTCAATATTTACACAGAGCAATACACAGTTCAATTAACGAAAGAAAAATAGAACACCGTGTTGAAAAGACAAGTCCACAGTATCTTTAAACTTGTTTCATCATAGAACTAGTTCCTTCTATAAAATTCTATTATCAAAATTTGATTGCAAATTGCTTCTTTTATTCCGGAACACTGCGAGGCATACAGTTGTCAATAAAAAAGGAACGAGACACGCAAATATTTTTAGTTAAACATCTTTTTAAATTTACGCATTCAACCACATTAGAGATGTACTTAAAATTTGAATGAAGCTATCAAATCATTTTACAAATGTAATTGTGATAGTTCTACAAATACCTATTGCATTTAATGTATCTTTATTTCATCCTAAGCTATAGGTGCCTTTTTGTTTACATGTGAACATATCGTTGTGATTAATTGGGAGTCGGTTTCATAGACGATACATACGTAAAACAACCTTGTTGACTCACCTTTTATCAATTCAACACTGTATTAAGATTTGAATATTATTTTTATCGGTACTAACATTGATTTTGTGATCAGTGAATTAAAATAACTAAATTTGTATTACTAAACTGTAACTAGTATTAACACTTGCGGTTCTACTTCCTGTCGATACTTATATTTTGACATTGCACAAGGTCATGGCTGTTTTTGACGTCTTGACACTAAATCCATTTGATGTCGACTGATTTATATTTTGTCTTTGATACATGATTTACTTATTAGTTGTTATTGGTAGTGTCAGATCAATTCTTTTTGTTAGTTGTTAATTTGCTTTGTGTCGATCATTTCGACTGATTTTTTTAATTTGTTCTTATGTTGTGCTGTAACGCCACTGATCCAGGTCAGGTGGAGGGTTGGGCGCCTACAAACATGTTTAACCCCGCCACATTTTCTATAGCCTGTTCCAAGTGAGGAGCCGGTATTTCAGTGGTTGACGTTTGTTTCTGTTTATCATATTTGTATTCCGTTTAGTGCTTTGTACATAAATTAGGCCGTGACTTTTCACGTTTGAATTGTTTTACGTTCTGTCATGTCGGGGCTTTTTATAGCTTGCTATGCATTGGGTTTTGTTCACTGTTGAAGGTCGTACAGTTTCCTATAGTTGTTCACTTCAACGTCATTTTGTCTCAGGTGGAGAATCTTATTGTTTTATATTTTATTTAACCTCTGATATTTTTTGATACACCGGTCATTAAACCTCTCACGTTTCTGGACTCTTCCTGGTATAATAACTTTTCTATTTGTTACAGCCTGCAGCTCCCGATTCCAAGCGCATCCATTGGATAAGACAAAATTTGAAACAGCCTTTAATGAAAATGTATTTGAAAATATCTATCAGAGTTGCCCAGTACCATTAGTATGGCGACAAGACCAGTGCAGATGTGGATGGGCAGAACCTGAAATTGTTGAATCATGCAACTGCTGTAGTCAAGGACTGAAAGCACATACGAATCCACAAATGTACCAACGCTTGGTAAATGGACAATGGCAAGAAGAGAGTTGCAGCACTTACACTGATAGCCAAGTATGGAATGATGACAACTGCACTTGTGTGTGGAACCCAAATAAACCACAATCCCATAAAGCACCAGTTTTCAGAGGAGCTATATTACCTAAATGTCAGTATCTTTAGCTATTTCATAATAAGCTGTTTTAATGTATTGCTCTTATTTTTTAAACAGCATGAATGTTTTCTTTAATAATGTCTAGATGGCATTCCTGTCTACCCTTTTTTTAAAACATATATGGCTTCAATTTTCTGCGGGTAATTGCTAAAGTTGAAAGCGTTTTTTTTTTTGGAGGTTTTTTTTTAATTATCTTTTTTTTTAAATTTGTTTAAATGATGTTTTACCATTTGGATTTGTTCAAATATATTCCATTTGTCAATTATTGAATTTCATGTGTCATCTACAACGTATGATTTATTTCAGTAATGACCAAATGCGTAAATTTGGTGAATATGACATTAGATGAAGGATTAAGAGATGCAGACGGTCGCGATCTTACTCCACTGTTTGGCCGTCAAAGAATTAGAGTGGTGGACGAAAAAGGAGATATTGGAAAGTCAGTAGAAATTCGTCGTGCACCATTCAAACTAGGAATTTTCAATGGAAATGATTTACAATCTACTGTGTACTTCAAATTCAGTTTTAAAATTCATCCAGATCAAGTGCGCAGGCGTCAAAAGATGATAATCATGTCAAATGGTTGTAAAAGGCGTTGGCAGCGTAAAGTGATTGAGCCATCATTAGAAGTAGCTTTCTATCCTTTTAATGAAACGTTTGAAGTAAAGTTTTCAACGAGTGGAAAAACGGTTGTTGAGTTTATGAAAGGAGTCAAGGTATGCCTTTGTTACTAATTGGTAGTGAAAAAACAGGAGTTCCGAACTACTGGTATTCGAAACAAAATGGAAGCCTTTCGTAATCTGAAGATGATAAATTTGATATCTCGAAATATTGTTAAACTTAATTGTAATAACGGTTGGAGTTACAAATTAGAAATCCCAATTGTTCTCTACTGAATTAAGTACATTTTCATGACAAGACCAAGAGTGCAAAATTTATACACATGGATATTGTTTTGACTGGTATCTCCTGCACCTCTATACTTTCATTGTGTATATTTTTTACACATTCAAGCATGAAACCGTACCATGATCTAATCAGTGTAATAACACACTTCTGTATATAAAAGGAAAATACATATGATTTCAATTTCAGTGCATAAGATAAATGGTTTCTAATATAGCCTTCATATGGTACTCTCGAAACCCAAAATGTAGGAAAGCAAATATATAGAAAGCGTGCACGAAAATAAGAGTTATGATAGAGCACTCAAAGCCGTCTTTTAATCTTTATAGATTCCCATCAAATGGGAAATGAAGCAAATTGAAAAGTATTACAAAAAGGAACAACTAATTCTTTGATTTCAGTGAACAATTGTAAAGTAACAAATCTTACGGTATCAGATATTTCTGATTAGATTACAGATAATAACATATTGTAAACCGATTTTTGTTGCTTTATTTGTAGGATGCAAAAGGATGGTACCAATGTGTTTTATATTTACAAGACAGGGTGTTGAACTTAAAAGTAAATGGTAAAAAAGTTTATTCGACAAACGGAATGTCAGGTTTGTCTTTTATAAACCATCATTACAGTATCAGTATCCTTCAATTTATTACCTTGATGTTATGACTTCCAATGTTCGTTTGGATGCAGGCTTTCCCTGAACGTGTTGCATATTGTGGAAAAGTTTTTATCTAAATAATGAACACTTTGAAATAATAGCTAAAACCATCTACGGTCAACCTTGCCCAAAGGAGTTGGAGCCTTATTTTCTAAATAAGTTGCAGGTGGAAATTTAAGAAATGCATGATCTCGCTGCGTTGAAGACCTATTGGTGACCTTGTGCTTTTTTTTTTTTTTTTTTTTTTGCTCTTTGGTAGGGGGTTGCCTCTTTGACACATTTGCCGTTTCCATTCTCTATTCTATGATATAAATTGTGTCCGTTGCGAAGTACTTACAACTGGGTTAATTATGCCATCGATGACCAACATTTTCCAAATAGCCAAGGGCGGATCCAGGATTTTTGAAAGTGGTGCGTAATTCACGATAATTGAATATAAATTGCAGAGCGGAGCAAGTCGAAAACATTTTTATGCGATTTTATATTAAAAATCTGTAGATATCGTGAAAAACATGAGATTTAAAATTTCATTTAGCGATCAAAGAGGGGCGTACGCCCTCTACGCCCCTGGATCCGCCACTGATAGCGATATCGACCTGGTGCTAGTAAATAAAGATAACATGTTATGAATAAGCGCGTCTAAAGAATATTGTGAAAGAGTATAATGCTGTGTTTTTGGGATTTCTTTGTTTGCTTTTTAAGGGTTTTTTATTTGCAGTTCGAACAAATGAATCTTAAATAAATTGCAATTGTTGATGATATGACTTCAACTTTTCCTAGCTCATAGTTCCTTGTTGTAAGTAAGTATTTAGAAAATAGGTTGCTTCTAATACATTGCGCTTGTGTATTCCAGGACGAGTTAAATCGACGGATTGTCCGTTAACGGTGGCAGGTTCACCTACAAATCCAAAAGAACATTTTGATGGATATTTGGATGAAGTAAGTTATTTTTTTTTTCCATAATTAACATTCGTCAACAACGAATTACTGTTTTGATATTGTGCATTGGTTTGAAAAGATTTTCTTTTAATAACTGTGTCTTATATATTATTTTCGTGTCTTTATATTGATTCCGTTTAGCTTATTAGACTAGAGTTCTTTAGAAACAAGTTAGCAATAAAAAGATTATGCATCATATTTTAAGGAACACTGATTTTGTTTCATAATTTTGCTCAAAGGTATATTAAGCAAATACAAGTTGGAATGCGAGTAAAAAGAACAGCAAACGAGCAAGTAATTACTTAGCAAACATAACGTGTATGAATAGAGTAGCTCACATTATTTCTAAGATTGTCTATCGACAAGCTAGCATATTGCAACTTTTTTAACATCTTATTTTTTTTTTTTTTTTTATTTAGCTACAGATTGTGAAACAGTGTAAATATGAGCCAGATACAGCATCATGAGAAAAATTATAATGACTTCCGAATATCATATTTGTTGAAAAAGTTCTATAGTTCGAAACAGAATTGGTGTTTGTTTAAACTCTATTTCAAGTCAAAATACGCAAAAAATGCCAACAATTATATTAGATTAGATTTACATTTCACAGGCATATATATTTCCATAGCTTATGATTTTTCAATTACCATAGACACATTAGCTTAGATCACACTATTTTTGGGTAAAAGATCACTACAAATTCACCCAAATTTCCTATAGCAATGCAAAAAAATTCTTTCTTTTTCTATCATGACATAGATTCAGACCTATAAACACAATAATTGTACATGAAATTTTGCATATGGAAATCAGTGTCCGTGTGGAGTTGTAAAGCCTAAGCACATACCCATAATATACTAACTTATTCTTGTAAATTGGAACGTTAACACCATATGTGTTTTAAGTATAAAACTATAGTTGCCATTTGTTTGTCTTTTTATGAATTTCACGGGTTGTACGATTCACATCTATATGTTCCTTTGACTGTGTATAATATAAAGCGAAATCCAATAAAACATTTTACTTCAATATTGGCTTCTTGTGTTGTTGTGATGGAACTTTATTATTTTACAATTTTATAGATCTTCATTCGAATGGAACACCACAACACCATATGGCACATGGACATTCAAGTGAATGTCATTTCTCGGCATGAACCTATATGTAAAAAGAAAAACTGCCTTGCCAACTAATAAAAAATTATGTCTATATTGATTTTGTGTTCGAACAGTTTTAGGGTTTTTTCCCCTAAAAGTTTTTAAGAACTAGCACTTATTTAATAAAAACCTCAAATTCAGAAGAAAAAAAGTGAACATTTGAAAAACCAATAGATTTTTTGAGTATTTGTTGTTAAAACGTGCACCCACGTTAAAATAAGGTCGTCTTTGTTTTCATAAATTCGTCCGTTTTTTGTTGGATCTTCTTATCCTTTGTGACATCGACAGGCCTCTTGATTTACTAAAATCCTAAGATAGCTATCTTTGGCTGTAAAGTTAATACCTGTTTCGTTCATTCAATATCAAAAATTCAATCGACCACTAGAAGCTGGTTCGATATTCAGATTTTTTCAGTTAATAAAACAGTAAAATGCAATAAAAATTAGTGTAAAGTACGATAAAAATATCGATCATCATATTAAAAAAATCAATGACAAGTGAAAATTGATTCTTATGACTAGTTAAATGCAGTAATATAAGCCTGGTGTCCTTGATGATCTTTTCTACTAATTTCTCTCAATTCAGTTGTTTTCTTCTCTTCTTCTTCTAAGTAAGGAACCAAATTCATAATATGAATGTGTATGGTCCCGCGAAAACTTTGCGCAGTGTCAGGCAACACAGCTAGTCTTCTCAAAGCTATTTACATTTAAAACATTTACCAATTTACAATTAAAACTATGTACAGGCTGTGCTGTTTACTTCCTTTCAGAGCAGCTATGAATCCCTCTATCGTGTCGGCCGAGGTTGTTTTAGATGGAAGTTGATTCCAATCCCTGATGGTCTTTGGGAAGAATATCTGTCCATAGGTGTCAGTCTTTGTTCTTTCTTGATAAAAGCGTTCTATACCTCTGGTCCGACTGTCGTTGGGAATTAGATATTGTTGTCTGTCTATATCTATTAGCCCATGTTGGATTTTAAATAGCATACATACTAATAGTCTGTTTGTTTTCCTACGTTCTTCCCGGCTTTCCCACTGTAGTTGTTTTAACATGTGTGTTACACAGCCAGGTGTTCGGTCTGTGTAGTTGTTATGGACAAATCTTGGTGCTCTTTTTTTGAACAGGCATATTCTACTGAAGGTCTTACCATGCCTGTATTTGCTGCTGCTTTTACTGGTTTAGTGCAGTCTTTTAGATTTCGTCGGATAAATCCCAATGTTTTATTTTCTTTGCCTACAATGTTGTCAATGTGTCTATCCCAGTGTTTAACCATATCAATTTCTCTTAGGTATCTAAATTAGAGAAATTAATACTTGAATGAGTTATCTACAACATCATAAGAGGAAATGGATTTCATCCTCAATTTTGCCAGAGTCACATGCACTGCTGGCAAAGACTCAGGTGTGAAGGAATAGCATATCATCTACTCAATTCATTTATAGTTCAGGAGGAGAAACTCTTGCATGGTAGGATTTTAGTTAGAAAAAGTTTTGACCGGTTTGATATCGAATTTCAAATTGCAAATAAAGAAATTCTTACTATGAGTGGTAGATAGAAGTTATGAGTAGTAATATAAAAATAAGGTGATGAGGTATGATTGCCAATGAGACAAATATCCTCCAAAGTTCAAATAAAGTAGATGTAAGCAATTATAGGCAACCGTACGGCCTTCAACAATGAGAAAAACCCATACCGTATAGTCGGCTATAAAAGGCCTCGACATGAAAAATATGAAACCTTGTTTTTCTTTTTTTTTGCAATTTTCATATATTTTGCACAGAAAATTGTTTTATATTTTGTTATGTCGGGGCCTTTTATAGCTGGCTATTTGGTTATGTTTTGCTTATTGTTGAAGGTCGTTCAGTAACCTATAGTTTCTATCATCTACGTCATTTGGGTTATGGTGAATAGTTTCCTCATTTGCAATCATACCACATCTCCTTAATATTTAATAGTGTTGATTGTAAAAACAATTTCACACTTATAATTCATTCAAATTTAGGATGTACTTTGCCAGAATATGCATTTTACGTCAAATTATATTCTAATTGTGTTTACATATTAAACTAGATGTAACAAAATAATGACATTAAAAGTAATTATATTGACCGAATTAAAATGGGCATATTATTCTTGCAATACGTCTTTAACATTACAACCATGTTAATGAAGATTAATTACCTACTAGTAATTACTTCTAAATATGGCAGCGAAAGCGAGCAATGTATATTTAAACGTGTGTATACATTCTGTCAATTTTGATAATAACAGTCAACATTGTCCATTTCAAGAATAGCTGTATTGGTACAAAATGAAAAACTAATATATACGACAAAAGAGACGACTTCAAATTTGCCATAATCAACTTCCCTCTTTTGGATGACTGCGATTTTCCTTTTGCTGCATCCTATGGCGTGTACACTTCACAACTTGTACGGTTGTAGAATATCGTTCAAATGAAGCCGACTTTAATAAAAGTAACCTTGCATTTACACAAAAGTTACTTTTTACAGGGTTACAGATACCACAGATTTCTTAATACTTTTAAAAAATCAGCATTTTATCTGTAAATATAATGTATCTCTGTTAAAATTAATATTCATTATTGTATGGTGTATTTCACCGTACCTTCAATTGTTAATTTGTAATGTCGTAAATAACACTAAAACATTGAAAAATTATGATGTATATGCACTTGGGGGAATTTTCTACATCTTTCAAGAGCAAGAGCTTCGGGCGTTATAAACTAATTCAGTTAAAATGTACTTTCTTCCGATGGTCTGGCAATTTTACATACTTATTGGCCTCTCAAAAATACTGCCTATTTCAATTAACATTTATGATGAGACTTCATTAAACCTGTCAGGAGTGTGATATCTACTTGTGTTTTGTTTCCTCGAGCATCAGTATTCCAACCAAAAGCGGTAGCTACCTTAGGTTGCTATCTTCCTGTAGTATCGAGCACATTTTGACCATATTTCTAAGTTATGTACCGTCTTTTATTTCCTTATGTAACACATTTTTATCTTTTAGACTGCCAAAAATTGGGTCATCCATCATATTCAACGCTACAATTTTCAAATCATGTCAAGGATAAGCTAAATATTATTATACTTGTAACTCTGGTTATATTAAATAGAAAACGAGGAGGAGAAGAGAGACTTTTTTTACATAGTATTATTATTAAAGAAGTTCCAAAAATGTTGATTTGAAAGTAAGAGTAGAATGACAGGATGTATAAACTACAGTTATTTTTATACTGAGCTTGTTTGGATAAGAACAAGAAATCATATAACATAAGGGAAAGTAAGTTGAAATATCTAAGACAAATTTAATAAAACTAGATAGCTCAAAAAATGATATCCCGCCCCTTGCAAAGCCCGTGATTTACTAAGGAAACCTCAAAATGATTCTGATAAAAAGGAGATGCATAATAGCAATATATGGACAAGATTTAAGAATTTTCCATAAATTGTAATGAGGGGTCAATAAGCATGCAGAAGTGAATATAAAATATGTAAACCCAACTAGATCAATGGCAAAGTCCGTGCTTTGTAAATGAAGCCCCAAAAAAATCAGATAAAAAAAAACAATACAGGAGGTGCACAATGGCATCATATTACGGTAAAGATTCTGAGAAAGTTTCATTCAATTATGACTACGGGTTTAGAAGCAGATGTAATGTGTACTATAGTGTTCAGATATGATGAAGTCCATATCATCCCAAAGTTATTTAAAAGAAGTTTTACCCAAAAATCATTCAGAGAAAGAAATGAAATAGAAGGTACAAAAGTACATCAAGGTTCTCAAAATTCTGGCAAGAGGTTCAGGAGCAGTTGTGAGACGAACGGACTTATTACCCATTACTATATACCGCTCTCTTCAGAAAACGGGGGTATAAAAACCTAAAAAGAGTTCAAAGCCCCCAAAAGTGCCTGTGGCCTGAATTTACAAGAATTGCGACCGTTTGCTACAATTATTTCGTTTATATGATCTTTATTGCAAAATAACACCCCTAAGGGTCAAGCAATAACAAATAGCATGCACACTCGTACAAGAATACAACAATAGAACATTTAACTAAATACAAAATGTCAGGTTCTATTTAATATGTTTTACTAGTGTATGAGTATCAAGATATTTAATATGTTTTACTAGTATATGAGTATCAAGATATTTAATATGTTTTACTAGTATATGAGTATCAAGATATTTAATACGTTTTACTAGTAAATGAGTATCAAGATATTAAATACGTTTTCTAGTATACGAGTATCAAGACATTTAATACGTTTTACTAGTATATGAGTATCAAGACATTTATTACGTTTTACTAGTATATGAGTATCAGGACATTTAATACGTTTTACTAGTATGAGTATCATAACCCTCGCTGTTCGTCAGAAGTCGGATGCTCTAATATAGATTTTTTGCTGAAATGGACAGCAATGCATGTATTCCTAATTATTGGAAGATTTTATATAGACAGAAAAAGTATACCTAAAACGACAAAGTTATTTTTCATTTACCTGTATATATTATGAAAACCGGTTTTTTCAAAAGTGATTATTTTCTAAGGGTTAAATATTTCGCGGTGGTGTATTGCCATGGCTTTATTTGGACTTGTTTGTTTGCTTTTTGGCCTTGAATGTTTGTCCCTAATATTTTATTAACTATGTATTTACTTTCAGGTATCACAGATCGAATTTATTCGTTCATAGTGTGTTAATTTACGTTTTTGATTGAGTTAAGCCTTCCAATTGATGTTTTATCGTGTGTTTTCTATGTTGTGATGTTATACTATTGTTTCAGAAAAGGGAGAAGGTTTGGTACCATTAAAACGTTTAATCCCGCTGCAAATGTTTGCACCTGTCCTAAGTCAGGAATCTGATGTAGAGTAGTTGTCGTTTGTTTATGTAATTTATACGTGTTTGTCGTTTCTCGTTTTTTATATAGACTAGACCGTTGGTTTTACCGTTTGACTGGTTTTACACTAGTACTTTTGGGGCCCTTTATAGCTTGTTGTTCGGTGTGAGCCAAGGCTCCGTGTTGAAGGCCGTACATTGACCTATAATGGTTTACTTTTATAAATTGTTATTTGGATGGAGAGTTGTCTCATTGGCACTCACACCACATCTTCCTATATCTAATTATAGATGCAATACAGATTATATATTAATATGAAACTTGAAAGGTGGCGACTTGAATTCGGCGGAATCAAGATATTTACCAGCAGGTGATAGCAGAAGGAAATTTATTGAAATATGATTAAGTTTAGGTTGTATGATGATGATTCAAATTTCAATGTATTCTAGCTATTAGCTGCCATCGCTATATTTGATGCAACAATGAAACTTCTTTTTATGCATTAAAACCATCAACTTTAATTCAAATGCTTTGTGTTCATAAGATCTGTACAGAAAAAATGGCCAATCACTTGATATAAAAGATACTTGTTGTCAATCACTGAAATTGTGATTAAAATAGGAATTTGAAAAAAAATCATATTTTGATTGTATATTATAATAAATTTAAAGATAAGATTGAATTGTTTCCATTCAGTATATGTTAAAAAAAGTGGGATATCAAATTTAATATCAACACACACAGTTTGCACAGAATATTAAGCAATTACATCTACAAGCATAAGATGGTGAAAACATACAATCATATTTTTTTATGAACTGTTTAAAAATGATATCTTACCTGTTAACTCCAAGTCAGGTTTGGTTTGATTATATGCCTTTAATTCTAAATTCTGACTTATCATAGAATCAAAGAGTAGTGGCATAGCTCGAGGTCAGATTGGCTGGTTGGAAATTTATGGGATAGCTAGGATATAATCATTAACTAAGATAAATCTCCAATGAACTAAAGGTAAATTTACATGTCCAAATTGAGAATGATGTCATTTAAAAGTATGGGAATTTGAATTTAATGTATGAAAACATTAATAAATATGGGAACTAAGTTTGTCAGTTTGTCAAAAAATCTGTTTTCAAAGAACTGAAATTTAAGTTGTGTGCTTCAATAAACAAATGTAGCATTATCGCATCTAGCAAGGTCTTTAGCTACAAGTGATAGCAGCTGTTTTGAATTGCATTAAGGTGTGAGATTTTGCTCTGTTCTGAAGGAACTCACAGTGACTTTAGGATGAAGTACAGCAATACAAATTCTATTCTTTGGTTTCATCAAGTGCATGAGTTCATTTATTCTATTACAGAAAATACAACCAACTAAACATTAATCAAGTTTAATAAATTACCAAAATAACAAAATGACAAAACAGTATCAAATATGTTCAAAAGATAAATTAGATACCAGTAAGCACACAGAATAATGAAACAGTAATATCTATTTGAATATACAACGAATACATCCAGTTATACCATTCTTTGTTCAAGTTTAAGGTATTTCCTTCATTAAATGTATTTCAAATAAATATAACTGTACATTATAATCTAAATTGTGTTCAATTTTTACAGTTTCTATCCATTTGGTATGGTTGGCATTGCTGCATTGGTCTTTCTCATTCCATTTTGATTTTGTCTATAATTACTTTCCCTGCAGTTGTCATGGCCTACAATAACAAAATAATATGACTTAATTGGTAAATGATAAGGTTAGAATAAAGAGCAAAGCAAGATCTGTGGGAAATCGGTAATCATACATGTTGCATTGCCAAAACTTCTGGTTAAGAGTGAAATTTGTAGTCACACATGTCATATTGCCAAAATTGCTCCATGAAAAAATATATGCTTATGAGTGTGTGCAAGGATTTTTTAAAGGATTTTTACATATATAATAGTATTTTTTTTAATTTTTGGTACATGTATGTCCCATAAAAAGTTTGAATTTCAGCATCTCTGGTTCTTAAAGTTCAAAAATAGCAATCGGCACCACAAAATGGATAAAATATTAATGTAAGCGTAGTCATTCATTCCAAAATCAAATAAAAGCTGACTAAAACATTCATAAAAGCTAATATCTTTGGCACTGACCTCAACCTTAACTTGATCCAAAATATGTCTCCTTATATTTTTCAGATACACAATTTTGATAAGTAATACATGCACAAAGAAAAAATGCATCAAAATCCAAGAAAATATACAATATTAGGTCAATGTCAGAAAAATATCAACTTTTTTGTATGAGGTTAAGAAACTGGGGAAGGGTGAGGTTTATGGCACTTCAACTGTTTTGTGCTGAATACAAAAAAGTTTTTTTCTGAAATTGACCTACTGGTTATATTGTTTTTCCTGCAGCTAAATTTTAATTACATAAATGTTTACACAAAGATCAAACATATTTTCTTTCCGACAACAAAACCCAAATTCTGAAGAAAAGTGACGCGAAATGAAATCAATATTAATACTGCACAAAATATCACACGTTTATTATATTTGGTAGATAAAGACAACAGGAAGTGTCGTAGCTGCTGTATAAAAGTAAATACTTTATAATATAAAAATATTGTCATAAAATCTTACTACACGTAATTCAACATGTAAAAGAAAAGGAAATGACAGACAAATTATCTACCAAAGATTGATTAATTTACGGTTGCTTAACCTCCAGCAGCAAATATTACATGCATATTTAGGACACATAATTCTGACTATAAGCCAACCAGTCTTTTAATTTACTTCTAAGAGCTATGTGCTTTGAGAAGCAGCAAACAACAATTTAGTAGTCCTTGGTTTGATCCAGCTGATGATTAAACCCACCCCCTCCCTCACTTGATGTAGGAATCATAAGACCACCGAGGCTGTCCTACCAAAGATCAAAAGGATCACAACATTTATGTCTCAATTTTTCAACTTCTCATGCAGCCACAAAAAAAACTTCTAATTATAGTGTACAATTACTGCCACACAATCTTACATAATGACATATAGGTCAACATACTATAATAGCTTACCTTGCCCATATGTTGAGGTAAATTTATGTGTCTCTTCAGTTATCAGGGTAACATCACGTTTGTCCTTCGACTTTCCAGTGAGTTTCTCCTTCAGATAACTGCAGACTTCAAATAAAAACAAAATTTTATAAAAATACATTCCAATGGTGTAAAGCTTAATAAATTGTCATAATTTTAGTAAAAAGTATATCTTTATACTTCTCTGTCTGAGAAACATAAGTGAGTGTCTAAGGCAGCAACCATTTGATTTTCTGGGGGCTATGGATATTTTTCACAAACTTTTTTTTCGCGAAAATCAATCTATTTTTTTTACAAGTCAAAACAATTTTTCTTTCAATTTTAGCATTACATATAGTGGCAGCTGAGGGTGAAACAAACAATTTTTTTCTCAGGATCAAAACAAATTATTTTTTTCCAAAACTGAAACAAACTTTTTCCAAAAATCCATAGCCCCAGAAAATCAAATGGTTGCCTAATTGTTAATTACATTTGATTAAAACAAACTTTACATGTTGTACATGTTGTATAAAACATTGTGCCAAAAGCCTTTGAATTAATTTGTTTCAACTTTACAGGTACTTTTTAACTTCCATGGTCAACATGTTTAGTATTTTTTTGCTGTTGATTAGTTGTAGACTAATTCTTATACAATACTGAGAATCGGACATGTTTTTTGTAAAATTATGCATTGAATCTAGGTCATCTGTAACGTTAAAGCATGTGTAAATAAATCATATGAAAGATTAAGAAATCAAATATATCCCCTGTCCTCCCCATTCTAATTACTTTTTTATAGGAACCTTATTTATTCCAATTGAAATGGTGTTGATATAATCAAAGATTCCTTTATATCCTGCTCAGCTCTGAGTGACATTATTATATGGTTGCTCACTTAACCTCAAATTCTAGAACTCCCCCTATCAGTATCCTTCTCCAAGTTCTTGTAAATAGATCAAAAGTTCTCAGCATTCAACTCTTACTTTCATTTATTATCATAATCAAGGACGTATATGTTAGTTGTAAGTCCTCACTCCTTGACATAATTCACTGTTTCTCTGCTTAGACATTTATACTGTGAATATACATCTTTATTTAAAAAAAAATCATATAGATCCGGAAACGTAATTAAAATGTGACAAAACAAGGATTAGTATCCTTAAAAGTATCTTCCTATACAAATCCTTGATCACTGTAAAAAATAAAAAATTCGCAAGTCATGATCAGTGACCTGTGAATAGAATTCAGAAAATTTAATGAAATATGCGAATGTTTTTGTTGCGAGTAAATTAAAAATATCTCTTACGGTTTATTATCATTCACACCATATTTAGATTTTGTTATTTTGATTCACCGACAGGAGTATAGTCACTTTTAAATAGTAATGCTTGATATCTGTTACGCTTGTGTGGTGTCAGTTTGTTTTGTTTATCATATTATGTAAACATAAAAATGTTTTTGACATTGTGTGTATTCGATAAATAGTTCATTAACAAGAATTGCAGATTTTCTCTTAAAACCTTTCATGTAAACCAAATGACATTATTGTCTTATGCTTACAAGCTTAATTGAGACAATTAGCCTTTTTTTAAGTTTTACTATTATAACATGAATATTATACCATATATATGATATATATTTGTTTCCTGCTTGTCAAATCATACTATCACAATAAATTTTAAATCTCTATATTTGTCGTTAGATAAAGTAACAAAATGACAAGCTTATGAGTATATCCACAGTATCAATGTTGATGAAAGCTTTTTTTTCAGTATTTTTTAAAACATCATGTTCGTCGACTGATCTTAGATGTCACTGCAAACACTTGCATATTGAAATGATTTTTTTTTTTTTTTGTAGATTAGCGAAAACTGTGGTGCAAAACAGTGAAGAATCGAATCTGCGATCATAAGAGGGGCACAGTTTGGTCCCATCGTAATACCATTCACATGGCAGTATATTTTATCTTTTAATCGGACATTAATTTTAAATATTCCCAGGAAAGAAAATAATGAAATCAGGAACAAGGTTATTATAATGGAACAGACCCCAAAACCTGCAATAAATCTGACATGTTATACAATTAAGATAATGCAAAGGATGTAAAACGGTCTTATATATACCAACCCTTTATCACGACTACCGAGACCAACGCCAACAAATAAATGTACATTTACTTCAAATGATCGTAATAGAATAAAAGGGGGAAAGTTCTGACAACATATATAAAGCCTTTCTCTTACAGGATTACATATTTATTCATGTAAACAAATTCTTTTTACTTATGAACAGAGTCCATTATAAGGACATAGTCACGTAAATTGGGCTTCTGGGACTGGACCAAATGTATGAAGACTGAGAGGCACTGGAATTAGTCCAGAGGCGTGAGAGCCACTCAGGTTTCGAAGGCCTCTACTTTCATATTCCAAGTCAGGAATATGGCAGTTGTTGCTTTTATACGCCCCTCTTTAAAGACGGGACGTATTAATATGGTAAACCGTTGTCCGTCCGTCGTCAACACCTCAAAAGCGCTTTTACCAATTTTCATGAAACTTTTGTGAATGATATTGTTTATATTGACGTAAGCTCCCTTTCGATTTTTATAAATTTTAGATTTTACGTTTCTGAGTTGTGGGATTTTAATATTTTTTCTCCAGTTTTCAGACTATATCTAGTTCTCATGGAACTGCGGTGAATTCTTTATATATATTGACATAAGTTCCCTTTGGATTTTTAAAAAAATCTGATTTTCTGAGTATTGGGACTTTGTTGATAAAAAGTGGGGATTTTCCAGTTTTCGAACAATAACTCAAAAACGCTTTGAGCAGTTTTCATGAAATTTTTGTGACTTGTTTATATCTAATGAAATAAGCTCCTTTTTTGGTTTTTTTTTTATATATAAATTTCTGATATAACATTACTGAGTTATGGAACTTTATATTCGTTGAAAAATCGTCGAAAACTGGACGATTATCAGTCTGATTAAAACCAGCCCCCACTACCCATTTGATGGTTTGTGTTAACGTGTACCACTGTGTGTGCATGTCGGTTTTTTTTTTTTTTTTTGTATTCGAGCAGTGCTCACAGTATTTCTAGTTGATTATATAAATTCATTTAAACTTTGTCGGAGTTCGATATTTTTGTTATACTTTTTTCTTAGAGCAAACAACGTTGTCATGTAGTAAGTTCCCATCTAAAATTGTTCTGACAAGGACTGACTGTTTGTATTGTTTGGTTCTGTAGAGGGGTATTTGAAGCATCTAAAAAATTTATCGACAATATTTGTATATTTATATATTTGTTGTTTTAAAGTCAATACTTGTGTTTAGATCTTAAAAAACCGTGACACGTATTGCATTTTGTTCTTTCCTTGGTGAGTACAGTTCCTTGCGGGATAGCTGGTATACTAACTCTACGACCACCTTGTAGAGAAATACCAGTCTACTGTGACATCTATTTTCCAGAATTGGAAGTACCAAAACATCCATTAGTTTCCTTATACTTCATATACCTCCTCTTTGCTGGTTAATTGAGGCTAATGAATCGCACGTGTACTGCATATCTCTGGACTCGTTCTAGTCCGTTAATGTCCTTGAAGTGTTAAGGATCCCGTGCCATTGATATCTTACAATGATCGGATACATCTTATGTGTGCTTGTTTATTGCAATCCTTTGGGCAATGATTTTGCCTGTAGGAAGCCTTGTGTGGAATTTGCTTTCTTCACGATTTTTGCAATATGAATGCCCCATTTTTAGATCTTCTGATATGATAACTCCTATAAGTACGGATTTCATTCTACTTGAGGAACATGTTAAGCTAGTCTAAAATTGGTCCGCCAATACCGTAACTTTCGAGTTAGACAGCGGTCTTTTGTGCGGAACCCGTCGATCTTGTGAGAATCCATAACTATATCTCGTTGTCTTGTTCGAACCTTTGCTCAAAATTGATCGAATCTTTGCTCAAAATTGATCGAATCTTTGGCTTAAACTTTGACCAAATTAATTCCATTAAACACGAGTTTATTTTCTTTATTTTCAGGATATAAGACTGTTAGAGCAGTTTACAATACAAGTTTGAAGGTCATTAAGGATAAGTGATGATTGCGAATGAGATAACCATTCAAAAGAGACCAAAGGACAATGTTGTAAATAACTATTTGGCACCGCTAAGCCTTGATCGACGAACAAAGCCCATACCATGTAGCAAGGTATAAAACGAACAGGCATGACTGAAAATGAAACAATAAAAAAGAGAAAACCAACAGCCTGTTTTACGCTAAGACATGTAACGAAAAATGACAAACAGAAACCAACGACAACCACTGAATTACAGCTTCCTCACTCTGGACAGGAACTGTAAGAATGTGGCGATTTTAACATTTCTGTGAACGCTTTATCTTCCCCGATGTAACGGAACAACATAAGGACACACTATATTCTAGTAAACCATTCTCAAAAGGCTTGACTTGTCAATACGGCATTAAGCACACATACCAAAACTCTCATTGAACAACAGACAAAATCGCAACGTACTTTTTGAGAACCTACAGTTACTAAAGTTAACACAAAGCCAATTCAAACCAGTAAATTAATAATGTTTCCCAGACTAAATATCAATTGGTAATCGCATCCAACAAATTTAGAGGAAAGGTTCCCGAGGCATAAACAGTCTGAGAAAAGCATGACATTGCGCAATGCCAAACTATACTGAGTATCGACAGGATGTAGGAACACTTAGTATTCAACACTGTACAGTCGTACATATTCAGAATTGTATATTTCTCTAAGATACAACTGGGGTAAGTGAATCGTTATAAAACAGAAGAACAATAAACCAAAAGGCAACGAATAATGAACTAGTCATTTGGTGACTATGTGTTGACCTATTTTGAACGCATTTATCCCATCGAACTTGAGAAAAAGGATACAGCAGATACAGTTGAGTCTGTCTCATATCTCACATCTAGAAATTGACAATGAGGGTCGGTTGAAAACAAAACTTAACGACAAAAGAGATAATTTCAGCTTCCAAATTGTGAACTTTCCATTTCTATGTAGCAACATTTTAGCACCGTCTGCACACGGAGTATATATCTCCAAGTTGATACAAAATTTCAGGGTATGTGTTTCCTATTATGATTTCATTGATAGAGGGTTGCTGCTCACAAGGAAGCTATTAAACCATGAAGTGGTGAGGTTGAAATTATCCCTTCGTAAATTTTACGAACACCATCACGAGTTGGTTGACCGTTATAGAATATCTATTTCACAGATGACCTCGGATATGTTCCAATTATCGTAACTACAATCCCGTCCCTTTTCCCCGAATGTACCTACCAAATAAGACTTTTAAAATACCGGGTTTGTACTTACATGAGTCACACGACCGGTGCCACATGTGGAATAGGATCTGCTTACCCTTCCGGATCACCTGAGATCACCCCTAGTTTTGGTGGGGTTCGTGTTGCTCAGTCTTTAGTTTTCAATGTTGTGTTTTGTGTACTGTTGTTTGCATGTTGGTCTTTTTCTTTTTTAGCCATGTCGTTGTCAGTTTATTTTCGACTTATGAGTTTGAATCTTTCGCCTCTCTTTTAGTAACACCAAGAAGCTAATTAAAAAAAGATTATCTGTAAACACAATACCAGAAGTCCACTGCTCCGAGTATAATGACCTTATAATGACATAAATCAATCAAAGACGTAAATAATATAATATTATAAATCTCAGTGTTATAATGAATTTGAAGATGTTTCAAGATACGGCCAAGGTTATGAAGCATATAAAAAAAACCATAATAATGTATTATACTAGCCTGAGACGTTAATCTTCGTATATGTCTCATCTAATACCTTATCAATTATATTTGCTTTTTTAAAGTCAATATTATTTATGCGTTTCAGAATTAAAAAGTGTTTTTGAAAGTATAAAATGCACATTTTCAAGTTAATAAACCGTAGTGAGAGAGGTGAAAGATACTAAAGGGACATTCAGACTCATATGTCGTAAATAAACCGACAACGCCATAGCAAAAAAAAAAAAAAACGAAAATCGACCAAAAGACCAGCAACTGTATACAAAACATAACATATCAAGACTGAGCAACACGACCCCCTCCTCTTTCCTTTCCATTTCTGAGGTAGGTACTGTATTTCATTTTGTCAGCAACCGTTAAATATAATCATATGTATCTTTTTAAGCCTGGGACCGTCAGTCACTGAGGTAAGGTGGGTTAAGATAGAAATTTAATGACGTTACAAAATTGTACCGTAGACCTGGGACTATTATACTAACGTTAGATAATAGTCTCAGCGTAGACCTACAGGAGGATCTGGATTGGGTCTCACATTTCTGAATTTTAAAAAGTGTAAGTAATTTGTCTTTATTCTTTTTACCATTTGTCTCCATTCTCTAATTTTTATTATTTTCTACCATTATTTTCTATTCTTTAATATTTTTACCATTATTCTCTATTCTTTATTTTTTTTTATCCATTATTCTCTATTCTTTATATTTCAGCACACCATTTTTCTCTATTCCTTTTTTTATATATATAAATCAAATCAAATCAAATATTTTATAATTCCAATCAGGGTCCCATAGGGGGCATTTACAATTAACAATTATGATAGTATAAGTAACAAACATGAGACATTGTACAATATATATAACGTGACCTGAGACTACTATAACACAGTAGTTATAGTAGTCTCAGAACGTGACATATATTATAATATAGACAATGATGAAAATATATATATCCCGTATTTGTAAACCCCATAAACCCCTCCGTTATTTCCCAAGAACATTTGTTCTTTTTTCATTTATATGTAACTTTGCCATTGTTACGGACAAAACTCGTATAAGCTTTGGTCTTAAATATATGGGTACTCGATGATATTTGGTACTGTGCCTCTTTTATACTAACAACGCGAAAAATATTTTACCTTTCGGAATCAATCCGAAGAATGTTCCGAATGGTAGAGGACGACACGTGAAAAAAATATGAACAGATGAATATTGACGAGTAAAGACAAAACACAACAGGTCCGTGACATGCTACAGATTCTGTAGTGTTTGAAAATAATATAATTCAGTTATGTTCGACATGAGCGGAATCCGGTCGAGGTATCCCAAAACAGAATTGCCGGTCATCGTTGTTGGTAACGGATAGTTTCGCCCCCATTTCCGTTCGCACTTAGTTGTTCTAATCGATTCGCCCAAAGCGAGTTTTTTATTCCCCACATACGATAGAAGAGGGGCATTGTGTTTTTCGGTCTGTGCGTCCGTTCGTTCTTCCGTCTGTCCCGCTTCAGGTTAAAAGTTTTTGGTCAAGGTAGTTTTTGATGAAGTTGAAGTCCAATCAACTTGAAACTTAGTACACATGTTCTCTATGTCTCTATGATATGATATTTTAAAATTTAATGCCAAATTATATTTTTGACCCCAATTTCACGGTCCACTGAACATAGAAAACGATAGTGCTAGTGCAAGTGGGGCATCCGTGTCTCCTATGGACACATTCTTGTTTTTGTATAAGATTGTAAAATTTATAAATCATATTTGTACTATATTACAAAATAATGTGATAACCCAAATTTAATTTTTTAAGGATACAAGTTGAATTTTGCTTTAGTTTGAAATAAGTTTCAACTAGAGTTTTCGAAAAGTGGTGGTCCTTAAGCTACAGACAGACACAATACACCTTATCACTATTTAGTCCATTCTGGACAGTCACTTAGACATCTTCCTGTTTGGGTCAAGTGTTGCCAAAACAAAAGTCATTAGCACAGGCACTTGTTTCTGTCAATGGGGGTTTACTATCCACCCTTGTACGAAAAATCACAAGGTAGCGAACGAAAATTTTCTATTTGTTCAGTTCAACAGATATTTCTAACATTCCATTGTATTTCTCACAAATAAACACACATCAGTCTACCAGTAATTGATTTATCTTTACAATAACATATATTTTCTAACATTCCATTGCATTTCTCACAAATAAACACACATCAGTCTGCCGGTAATTGATTTATCTTTACAATAAAACATGTTTTACTACATTGAGATTCAATACCCCTCTAACAGAATAACACACTTGTGACGATAATTATTGACCTTTTTCCAGACCATTGAATTTCTAATTCCTCATCTTCTAGTAAACTTTTGTTTTGTATGAAGTAAATATAACTGCAATCTGATTGGTCAAATTTTTCTGGTTATCTGTTTTATTTTACTAGTTACCAGATTTAGTATCTCTAAATCTTCATCCACTTCGTTTTATTTCGTATCTCTCTAGAATTGTCATAGATGTCAAAAGCACTTTCACTTTTAACTAAATAAAATAACCACATTAGAATTCTCTTCGATGAATATACTGTATATCTTTAGTAATTTCAGTGTTTGCAAAAGAATAAAGGTTTTATTTTTCAAAGCAGTTTGAATTTATTTATTTAAAATGTATTCAGTCCGTACCGGAAGACGAGGAATTAGAAATTCAATGGTCTGGAAAAAGGTCAATAATTATCGTCACAAGTGTGTTATTCTGTTAGAGGGGTATTCTCAAGGTACATGAAACATGTTTTATTGTAAAGATAAATCAATTACTGGCAGACTGGTGTGTGTTTATTCGTGAGAAATGCAAGGGAATGTTAGAAAGTATCAGTTGAACCGAACATATAGAAAATTTTCGTTAGCTACCTTGTGATTTTTCGTACAAGTGAGGATAGTAAACCCCCCATTGACAGAAACAAGTACCTGTGGTCATTAGTAATGAGCTGAGAGGGGAAAAAGTTTAGAAAGTAAGCATGAAATTTTGATAAATTATGATTCATTTCTGTGAAACAACTTGAAGTCATAAAAATGCTTTGTTTGAAGTGTTTATGATGGTATAAAGATGTCTCTATGAAATTTTTTTTAGCCGATACATTGTTTAAACAGGGCCCCAGATAGCTTCAACTGGACAACATGGAAAAGTTGTGTAATTTCAGAACTTATCTGGATTGGAATAAATAGCGACAAGGTGTATAGAAATAACAGTGAGGACAAGCAGATTTTCTTCAATGATCATCAGGGAAGAAAAGATTTTGAGAACTCTTCTTTAATATTATAAAAGTTTGGTCTTAGTCCAAATAATTATTTCGGGCGTCTGGAAATGCTATTTTAATTTTTTGCTGTGACGCCTATCACAATCATAATAGCTTAATATGGGCAGTGTAAATCAGTGGTTGCTTGTGTATCTCTGAATCATGAGATGACCATTAGAAGAAACAGACTCAGACCTCAGCATTAGTTGTCATGAGGCCCACTGGTGTCCATAACAGGGTATACGTTTTTTAACTTGGAGAACCCCATACTTATGGTGAATATAAAACAGATTGTACAGTGCTCAGCTTCCTATGAGTTACAAAATGTATCTTCTTACAAATCAGCAGCAGCAAGATTATTTTCCTTTGTTGGAAGAGCAAACATGACAAAGAAGAAAAAGATTTCACTATGTCCAGCCATTATACACAGAGAAAGGGGTTTAATTTTGAAAGGAAGTGTATTTGACTTGGTACAGGCATTTCACCACTTTGTTAATGGTTTTATTTCTCCCTTATTGAAGTTCTATGGAAAAAATTATACCCTAAAAAAATTTATTAAAACTACACATCTAGTTCAATCAACTATTAATTTAACCCTGTTAATAAGTTTAATGTAATTAGTCATATTGATTGAAAGATTCAAAGTGACTATTAGTGCAGTGAAGTCACTTCGGTCACAAAATTTTTTTTAAAATAACCAATCCAATTAGACAGTTTGATTATTGGTGAAAAGTCATTACAATGATTACATATGATCCACATAATATAAAAATCTACTTATCCCATGTGTATGTGCGTGTGAATATTTTAAATTTAAAAAAAAAAATGGAAAAATATAATAGTGCTTAAATAATATTATTTTAAGTTGAAATCTGTTTTAATCATTCCCTTTGCTTAATTCACTTGTGAGAAAAACTTGGCAGATATCTAGGAAATGTCATGTGATGTGACTTGTTCAACCTCCACATTGAAACATTCACTATCTCTGACCTCTGGTATCGATGAGCGCAATTAAGAATTTAACATGAACAAAAAACCAATAAATACAACTAGATCTCTTATGTTCAGCTAAATTTTGTCTTTTTTTCAGAAACTGAAATGTACAAAAGGATTGTGAGTAAAGGTCATCTACCATATACCTACCTGAAAATAAAATTGTAAGTACAATAGTGCTTCCATCATGTAAAAACAGGCACACTTTTTATGCCCCACTTATGATAGTAGTAGGGGCATTATGTTTTCTGGTCTGTGCGTCCTTTTGTCCGTCCATCTGTCCCGCTTCAGGTTAAAGTTTTTGGTCAACATGGTCAAGGTAGTTTTTGATGAAGTTGAAGTCCAATCAACTTGAAACTTAGTACACATGTTCCCTAAGATATGATCTTTCTAATTTTAATGCCAAATTATTTTCTTTAGAAATTAGAACACAATCATGAAAGTTGGCTTTTTCTGGAAACATAGTTAAGTGTGGTTTCCTTTTTAACAACAAAACTAGAAAATTGTTAAAATGGTGATTACTGAAAGAACACATGGTACAAGGTCAAATCTTTTACAAAAATTGATCTGTCAACACATAATTTTTTTTTTATTGGCTACAATATATACATATACTTATAGGTTATATTTACAATGGCCTAAAATGTAAGGTAATTCATTGTGATTTCAGGAAGTGTTGCATACAGATAATATTATAAGAAATTTTTATTTTTTGGAAAATCTAGCCAGTTGCAAAAGAGAGACGAAAGATACCAGAGGGACTTTCAAACTCATAAGTCGAAAATAAACTGACAATGCCATGGCTAAAAAAGAAAAAGACCAACAGACAAACAATAGTACACAAACACAACATAGAAAACTAAAGACTGAGCAACACGAACCCCACCTAAAACTGGGGGTGATCTCAGGTGCTCCAGAAGGGTAAGCAGATCCTGCAATTTTCACAATGATAAAAAACATTGCAAAAATTTCTGATTTTATGGTATTGTGCAGTGATCATAAAGCAAAACAGGGTTACAACTAATCTTTTTCTTGTTGTGCTTTGCAATGCATAAATATTCAGCCATGTGTAACTACATTTAGATTTTACATTTAAGTGTTGTTGGAACTATTGTTTCATCCTTATTTTAGAAGTAAATGGGCTGACCATTGTTAATTTGTTTTTATATTAGTTTTTGATATATTATCAGAATTGCAGTATTATATTTGATATAATTAGAAAGACTTATATTTTTACATTTTAGAGAATTTGAAGATGGTGTAAGGAACCAGAAATAGAGGCAGCCATGTTTAAGTATTTTATTACACAGGCTATTCAGTCATTGCATGGTGAGGTAAGCAAAATGTGGTTTAAATTATAAACAAACAAATTAATTCCTCAAATTATAGAACTTATAACTAATTGATTTATTGCAAATTGTGGTTTAAATTATAATTCTAATATGACGTGTTTCTTTAGCTTTGTAAACAAACACATGCTCGAAATCCAATAAATTTGTTTGCACGTGCGTATATTGACTACTGCAGAAAAATGAATTTTATCAAATTGGCATGCATTTAATATATTTCATTAACTTAAAATACGTTCAAACTCTTAAATGATGCACATGTTCTTTCTACTATATATGCAAGGACTTCGATGTGTTACAATTCGCAATTGACATATTTGACCTAGATCCGGCAACATTCATATTGGCTGTTCAAAACCCCTCCCTCTAAAACACATTGCATGCCGTTTACTCGTTTACAAACAAAAACAGGGAGGTTCACAGAAGAGCCTACACAAATGCTCTACACTCATACACATTGGACATAGAAATTATCGTAATTGTCCTAATCAGAATCGAAATAATTGATGCAAGCTATACTTTATTGTAGTTTTAACATGGCTATGCATTATATTCGTGGTATTTTAGCCCTCACTATCGCTTTAAAAGTTTTAGCTAATTGATTTATCGCAAAATATATATGTACATGTATTATACATCACATTGATCAAATTAGTATCATTCTATCATACTGTTCTGTCATTCTGAAATTTACCAGATGTCGGGACTTTTTCATTATGTAGTAGATATTGAGCTGATTCTGTGTTTAAAAGTGATAATGGTGAGTTCAGGTTTTGTTTTTGAGGACCTACTTTTCATGGAATTACAGCCTTCAAAATTTCAAGAAATTGTACTTGTACTTTACACACTATATATTGCCAGAAATATGGATTGCTAACAATTTAGGAAGCAGTGGTGGGGTGTTCTTGTCATCCTTACTCGTGTAGTTTTATGATTCCCATTAACATATGGTAAATCACAGTACACAAAGCATAAACAATTTAGTTTTCAATCAATTTTTAATATTTTTAGTTTTATCTTCAAACTTGTACCTTTTAAAACAGTATTCAATTCAGCAACTTTGTGTAAATGCTCTTGTCTTTTTTTTCAGATAGGAGCAAGTCACAGTGTAGATGTGCTGAAATTTCGAAAGAGGCAATTAGAAGCTATCCTTAGAGTATCTTACAGGTACATGTATAGTTAATTATTGTCAAATAGATCAGACATTTGTCATAAATTGTAATACACATATTAACTCTATAATCAAAAGAGATGAAATAAATTATATTAAGTGAAACCATGTTTTAAGTGTCATTTACCTTTGCAGGCCCACCATGGCCATGGCTAGTGAAAATTCAATGAGGCCAGTGCTTGTTCGATTAATTTTTCAAATACCTGTTAAATGATTTTAAGATTTTGAGTCATCATCTCTAGAAGCTGACCTGTAAACTTAAGTGTAATATGAATTTAAATATTGAAGCTGCAAGACATTTTAGTGTCAACTCTTGTTATTTCAAAGCCATTATAATTCACTTCTCCAAAAAAAAGGGAATATCAACATGATTATAAATAGAAACCATCCACAAATGAAGATATACATAAATTGTGATTATTAGTATGATTAACAATTTTGAAATATTTGTGTTGTAATTGAAAATCATGCAAGATCTATTTAAATGTTAATTACTTATTTTCTTTGCTACAGTTTTCTGTCCAAGTTATGGAGTTCCCTGACCTTAGTTGGAAACTATAAGGGCCAAGTCTGTGCATTTAGAATTCTACAGGTATGAACATTGGGATATGTTTCTTTAAGATGAGGTCAAATCAAATATTTTGTGGTAATATCATGTTTGAAAGTAAAGACATTGTGTAATAACTAATTAGACAACTACCCATAAAAACTGATTGAAAAGAAAGGAACATCAGTAAATCACTAAATGTAAAGTCTCCAATAATGGACAACCACACACAGGGTAAGAAAAGATTCAAATGCCTAGGTCCTCTAGCGTAAAAACAACATTGAAATGTTAGTGCTTGTTACTGTAAAAAAATTAATAACTAATTGTTTATTTTAAGAATATGTTAAACACTAATAACAGTGGTCGGGTAATGATCAAAGGGGTCTATCTAAGAGGCATATGTAGAATGTTGAGTTATATATCAGCACTATATCAACCCTAACCTAAGACAGTCTCATAAAGATCAGTTATAAATTATTATAACTTCTGTTTCTTTTTATTTTGTTTTGAAAAACAGAATAGATAAGGATTGAATGTAGTTCATATCAGACAATTTGCTTTTCAATAAACTTATCATAGACACATAGTATCATGTAATCATGCTTGTTCATAAGACATTACATGTATAATACTGAATTAGCAGTTATCATGTATTCAATTGTCAATGCTTTTGTAATTCTTATATCATTGAGGAAATATGGTAAAATCAAAGAGAAACTATCATAAAGTCAAAATAATTGTGTTTTCTCTGATAAAGTCAAAAGTAGTGTGTTATGTTGAGCTAAACTAAAGTTGTCTCCCTTTTACCAATTTTGATTTTGGCTATACCATTAATTAAGGCCAGTTACAGATTTCTTTATTGTGTTGATCTGTGATGAGAACTATAAATTACAGAGGTAGATTTTAATATATAATGTTGTGGAGATCATTAGAATTTGAGGAATGGAAATTTGAAATTATTTGAAATTAATTGATAGTTGATTTCTGCTTAAGGTTCATTGGCATAATCTGGAACTTATAATTGTATCAATGCATGACTTAGATACACAGTGAGGTTAAACATAGAAATACAATTGCTGTATACTGTAGATTTATTATTTTTTGTGGGATACCAATTTAAGTGGAGTTTGAATAAAACGGTGTATGAATTGCAGGCATGGGGTAATGCAAATTTGTAATTGTAATGCATGGTAATGCATTACATTTTTCAAGTAATTGCATGTAATGTGTAATGCAGCAATTTTGCATTACATGTAATTGTAATATAATGCATTACTTCAGCAAAAGTTGTGTAATTTCATGCATTACATTGCATTACATGGCATTACTTTTTCACATACTACATCTTTAAAATATTGTTGGAGATTTAACTAAAGCAGAATTTAAGATTTCTTGATTAATTAACTAAGAATATATTAATTATTTAAATATATTCTTTATTTCATTTTATTTCATACATTTTCCTGCATAAAAGATTGATATTTGAAAAGCATTACTGTATTGTTGTCATGAGATCAAAGAATACCTTGTCTTGATTAAATAAAAGATTATTGAAGTTTGTTTAAAAACACTAATTAGTTTGTTTTACAATCAATATTTTCACCATTTTGACAATTGTTCATTAAATAAGCTCTATGTTTATTATATAATTAGAAAAGAAATTCTCAGTAATTAAATATTTTGATTGAAATTAAAAAACACAAAGTATATTTAAAAAGTAAAGTCAACAATATGTTTAAATAATTAAAAATGTAATAGCCGAATTAAATAGTCTGTTTACATGTATACTTAAATTCAATGCATGGAACAGTTACTGCATATGCTAGAATCTTTGTGACTTCGTGTTGTTTTTCAAAATGTTTGATTTTTCTATTCACCTAAATAATAAAATTAACAATGTAATGTGTAATTCAATGCATTACTTTGCAAAAGTAATTGTAATGTAATGCATTACTTTGATAAATGAATGTAATTGTAATTGTAATTTAATCCATGATTTTGTCAACGTAATTGTAATATAATGCATTACATTGCAATGTAATTCACCCCATGCCTGATGAATTGCTAAATGAATAATTTTGAAAGTAAAATAAGATTAATTGTATATCTGCTTCATATTTATAAATATACTAGCCTGAAATAGGAAAGGTTTCATTTTATCCATATTTCTAGAACCTTTTTTTTTTCATGAGTTTGCATGTGACGCCACCCCTTATCCATTGTAAGTATGGTTGAAAAATAAACAATATGGTACCTAGAGAATATTTCAGCAAAAGTATTTGTCGGTGAGGGGTGGCACTACTGTTCTTTATCCTAAAACTGTCATAAATTTTGCAAACAATCAGGTTTTTTCGAAATTCACCTACATTTATGACGTCTCCTATACATCACTAATGATGTCATTTAAGGTAGCACAATACAAAAGATAGATTATTTTATCAAAATTTCGCTTTTAACATTTTATAATACTTATTTTCATACATGACCTATAGAAGAAATAATATATCCAATTTGATTTACTGTTAATGACTATTGATGCTAATTAGTTTTGTAAACAAATACACGTGTTTGACCAGAGTAGATAACAACATGTGGGCAGTTAATGGAAGATTCCATTTAATAAAAGGAAGGTAGCATTTATAAAATCTACTTTTCATTCAATATCAACAGAAACAAGTTGTTTTTGTAATGAACTATATTCTGATACAACTAAAATTTATTTTTCTAATAATAAAATTTAAAAAGAGGGAATAATTTATATATTGAGAAATCAAGGGTTCCTGTTGTTATCCTGTTATAATTAATGGTTCATGACTGGTCAGTGGAGGCGAAGTTTTGACCTTATCAGTAAGCTGTTAACCTCAAGCTAGGTCAAAGTGATGTAACATCTCCCACCAATTTCATGTGTTTGATGCACAGGGTATATATTATTCAGCTGTATTTAGAGTTTGTGTAACTGAATTCTTTCTCTCTGGTCAAATCATTGTTGATTTATGATTCAAGGTCAATTATATGTCCATCCCATGGTACATTTGCCTCTTTTAAACACACGAATGAGGTTCAGAGGGAAAACGTAACTTCTGAAGTTTTTCAACTACAGATTTTACATGAAATTCTACTTTTGAATGAAATTAGCTCCTCTATAGGTACCCCTAGAGGCTTGGTTTTAGTATATGTTGTTCCTATGCCTATTATCTGCAAAAGGGTTTCTCAGATTTCAAATAGAATGTACAGAACAGATTTTACACCCAATTAAACATTGTATACTTTATGATGTTAGAATGGTTACTCTAATCAGAGATTTAAGAGAGAATGAAACATCACAGGAAAAATCTGAGACACCCTTTTGGAGCTCATACTGTATTGAATCAGATTGGGTTAAAACTTTCTGTATAAAGATAAAGATGATAAAGCTAAATTCATTCAAGTGAACTGACTAAGATTTTGCCACTAATTACATCATAATTGATTACATAATGGTTGCATATCATAAAAATTGCTGTCATTTGAAAGATTAATCTTTATCTATCCATAAATACCTCTTGTATTAATTTCCATGCATTCGTTAGAAAGTTAGAGCATTTAGAAATTGGGAGATTGGAGGTATAAAATCTTTGTATTGTGCTACCTTAATAGTGAACATTTTTTTAACTGAAACAATTGGACATTTTAACAATTGTTTTCACAAAATTTTCATAAAGTTATCGCAGTTAAATCATTAAAGATTTTAAGGGCCAAAATTATGAGTGAGTGAACCCCAGTCCACAAAAACTGGAACCCAAGAAACTAAACGAATCCATAGCAGTAAATAACATTCATGAAGAGTGGCTTTTTTATTTTGATTCCATTATCTGATGAGTTTATTTTGGTCATTGAAATATTTTTAAGTTTGATTAGGATGCTTATTGCCCCCATGCAGCATGTTGCATAGGGTAAAAGAAATACTATCTTTTACTACCTTTTACTATTAGAGCGTGTCTGTCCGGATTTGTAAGTGCTCTATCTAATGCTTCTAATGTGCACAATTCTTGTCAGATTTTTATCAAATTTATATCAAAAAGTTAATATCAGCAATGTCTCGGACAAGTTCCCTATGAGGCACTGTATTATAATATTTTTGTTTTTGTTTCTTAGGTATCATCTCATTTGATGGCTTTATCTTCAAACAGCAGAGAACTAGAAGTTTCTTGAGTTAATTCAATGAATGAACATCCTGGTTTTGCTGAGGAATATTGACCAACAAGAAATCACACAGAGAAACATTGTTTCAACAGTTTACAGTGTAAAGAAAGACACAAGATGTTAAGCAAAAGTAAAAAGCATTCATGCAAATAAGTGGTAATTGTTAAAGTCAGTTCTTATTGAATTGGTGCAGAAGGTTTAATAACACGAAGTACAGAAACTTATTTGTTGATTTTGATTAATTTAATGTAGTAATGACATGTAAGAAATGATAAACATTATCAAAATTTTTAAATACTTTTTTAAATGAAATTATTTAATAACTTATACTTTGAAATTTGATATAGATAAAGATACATTAACAGACATTACACATTAGCATACACAAGGGTTATAACACTTCATGAAGACATTACTACCCTCTTGCATGTATCTACTATACTATTCTATGCATGATATTTAATTTGTTGTTTATTAACCTTGTTAAATCTTATTTAACTAATCATGTTTGTTATTACGCTAGTATAATGAAGTTATATGTTATTTACATGTCTGTTGCTTTAATAAATTTATAAATGTTGATAGTGCAAGTCTATTTCTTGTGCCAATGATAAGAAATGGTTTGATCATTAATCAGAATTATTATGATCTTTTCCCAGTGTTTCATCTGCATTGAGCATACTGTTATTGTTAAATCTTCCAACAATTTTCATTCAGGGTTTTCATTCTATGCAGAATTTTTGTAATGAATTGCTGTAAAACAAAACAATTGATAAGATCATAAGATCACACAATAACTAGGAAAAGAAAATAATAGGTGGTGGATTTACAAGAGACAAAATTCTCATGAACACATGAATCAACCAATCTATACTGTAGATTTATATATTTTGTAGTATCCAATTATCATGAATTCAGGAATTATTCTGTTTTTGATATTTATTTCCTTGGTTTTGCCGAAATATACATACAAACCTATAGAAACTTTGAACTTTGTTGAACGTTCAGAACATTTGTACTTTGTTGAACATTCAAAATATACATACAAACCAATAGAAAATTTGAACTTTGTTGAACATTCAAAATATACATACATAGATATAAGAAGATGTGGTATGAGTGCCAATGAGACAACTCTCCATCCAAGTCTAAATTTATAAAAGTAAACCATTATAGGTCAAAGTATGGTCTTCAACACTGAGCTTTGGCTCACACCGAACAGCAAGCTATAAAGGGCCCCAAAAATTACTGGAGTAAAACCATTCAAACGGGAAAACCAACGGTCTAATCTATATAAAAACGAGAAAGGAGAAACACTTATGAACCACATCGACAAATGACAACAAGTGCAGATTCCTGACTTAGGACAGGTGCAAACAATAGCAGTGGGTTTAAACGTTTTAATGGTACCAAACCTTCACCCTTATCAGAAACCATAGTGTAACATCACAACATAGAAAGACACACTATAAAATATCAATTGAAATGGCTTAACTCAATCAAAAGACATATAAACACCAGTGAATATACACTGAACAAATAAATTTGATCTATGATACAAAGCAAATACAAAATAAATAAACTAAGGGAAGAATAATTAAAGTAACATGTTATACCTCTGTGTACATACCTATACAAAATTTGAACTTTGTTGAACATACAAACCTATAGAAAATTTGAACTTTGTTGAACATTTAAATTTGTGGTTGACCTTTACCCATAAAATCCACAAAATTTGGTATTGGTTGAATAATAATGAATCCACAGGAGCAAAGGAACAAAGTTTGTTGTCCCCTGTATGACAGGTTGCTGGGATCATAGAAATACAGGGCGTCCATGCATCTACATAAGATTATATTTCAAAGTTATCTAATCAAAAGGAAGATAGTGAATAGTCTGAGGTTCTAGAGGTACAGTCAGAAAACATAAATCAAAAAGGGTAGACAACACCAGCCAATGGAAGATTAATGCATAAAAGTAGGACTGGTCCACAAAACATTTCACAGACAACTAAATATTGATAATGGTTGGATTTAAGGTACCGTAGATTACCCTAAAGTTGTCACATCAGCTTCACACTAAGCACATATGTTTTCGGTATGGTGTGAACTTTATTCCAAATTAGGGTTTTTCTTTGATTTGACAGTTCACTGGATATAAAAATGTATTGGTTTTAACCCAGATTTCAATATTCACTGTTCAGTCAGAACTAAGGTTAGGTTAAGGGTAATTTAAAGTACCTGATGAAGGTAAATCCAGAAAAGCGCATGAAATTATTTAACATGTTGTTTTCATTTTTTAAAGTATTGGTGTATATAATGCACGAAGAAGTTGTGGTCACATTTCATTATGATGTATGCCAAATGAGGGTTTTGACTAAGATTGCATGGTTCACTAAACATGGAAAAGTGATTGTTTTAGCAGGGTATGGTGTCTTATGGACAAATATTCTTGGGTTTTTTTTTTCGTAAGAATGTCTGTGCTATTTACAAACAAGTAAAAATTTGTACTGGGCTTTAAAATTCTTCAATATGTTAATATTTATCCATTTTAATACTGTAATAGCATTGAGTTGCCTTCAAAAATTTCATGGAAACAAATGATATCAATCAGTACAAAATGTACAAGTAAACAATTGAGTTCAGGCTTTTGCTTAAAAATTTACAGGTTAATGCTTTTTTTTACGCTCTCTGAGAAACACTTTGTGAACACACAGTCATTGCTTTGTCTGTCCAAAACAAATGCTTTAAGGATATGTATGATCTTGAGATACAGGAAAAATGAAGAAACCTATGGATATTGGAGTTGATATGTCAAAGTTCAAGGTCTTAGTTACTAAAAACATTTTTATGCCCCCGCTGTAGTAGAGGGGGCATTAAGTTTTACCCTTGTCCGTCTGTTCGTACGTACGTACGTCCCAAAATTGGTTTAAATCTCTAACTTTAGTTTGCCTCAACCAAATGTTATGAAACTTATACACAATGCTAATTACCAGAAAACACAGATCAAGTTTGAATTTTTCTTTTAAACAAATGCTTTCCGCTTAAAATTTGGAGTTTCCCTAGCAAAATTGAAACTGGAATAAAAGTATTTACACTTTTGGTATTTAGCTGAATTTTGTCTCCGAATGACCTTAGATCTGTCTCCGAATAACCTTCTGACATCAAGCAACAATCACTTTTTAATTATGACGTCAAATTTTTAAATTGTGATGTCAAATTTTACGGGAGCTTGTGTGATTTTAAGTAATGGTGGACAAATTTGTGACGTCAAATTTTTTAAATTGTGATGTCAAATTTTACGGGAGCTTGTGTGATTTTAAGTAATGGTGGACAAATTTGCAGACAAGTGTAAATATTATGCTAAAAGAATAAGGGGAAGAGGCCTATATATTTTGGGGTAAACGGGTCAAAATTCAAGGTTGCGATTTCTATAAATAGATTTTTGGAGTTGAATTGTTTTTTGAGATGATAACGAGTTTCCTTTCTCAGTTAAAAAACATAGCTTATTATAGATAGAAGACATATTGAAGCCGAAATTCTTTAAAAGTTTGGTTTCTGGATAAATTCTTTCACTATGGATTTTTGTTTTTCAGTACTATTTACATTGGGCATGTGCCTTCTAAACCTGGTGGGTTAGCCAAGTTAAGCATGCCCAATTTTTTTTTCAAAGGGGAGTAAAAGGGTTTATGCATTCCAAGGATCTTATACAAAGCATTTTTAACACATGACAGCTATATATAAAATTTTACCAGAGCCTTTATTTCTAGATGTAATACCAAATTGATAGATGTCCGTTATCTAACTCCTTATCAAATATATAAGTCTTTCAAATGTAAATTCAATAAAATTAAAATTTAATAATGACTTAAAGTTTGAAATTAAGACAGGCTGTTTCAATTTAATGAATTTAAGAATTTAATACAAACTATTTTGAAAAAAGGAAATGCAAAATAGCATCAGCACATTAGAAAATAATTTCCTACACAAACAATATGAATCTGTCTAAAAAACCAGGTTGAAGTTTTTGCATCTGATTACTGTATGGATAGAATTACTCTATAGAATATTCCAGCTAACTATATTTTTAATGCTGACCAATAGGACAGATAACTAATGGGACTGATTAAGGAAATGTTCATTTTTCTATCCAAAAATGGTTCATTTTTTTCTTCATCTCTGATAATAGATTGATTTGTTCAGACTGTAAGTAGGGAATCCATATTTCAACATAGTCTATTCTAAAATAAATATTTTTTATAATAGTTGCTAATGAGATTTTAGTAGTCTCACCACAACCAATGAATGGACTTTATTTGTATTCATTAACTTAAAAGAAGTAACTAACAATCCAGGGCAATAATCCCCAAAAGACAAAGTGTATTAGTATAATTGTACTATAAATAAGTCATAAGTAATAGAATCAAGTCTGTTTTTATATTAGAAGTCTACAACAATAAAAATCAATACCAGACATTTTTTTGTATATGAATTGACAGAATAAGCTTGTTTAGGCTTTTCTTGGGTTTTCATGTTCTTTTATATTATTAGGTCTTAATGGTAGAGTGATCTAGTACTTCTTCTAGGGTGATCACTAGTCTGTCTACAATGAGGTCCTAAGTTTGAACCCTGCCTGTGGCAAAATGTGCTCAACTCAAAACTTAATACTAGGATTACCAGTTTCCTGCCAAAGGTCTGTGGTTCACCCTGGCACTCTGACTTCCTCAATGGAAAAAATATTGGTGCCATACTATAGCCAAGGGTGCTGAAAGTGGTGTTACACCAACGATCAATCAATCAAACAATCATGGTACATATAAGGGGTATTTGGACATTCAAAATTTAAATCAAGCTAACCTACATAGACCATATATTGTAGAAACATCTTTTTCTCACAAAAAAATTAAAATGTAGTCAGTACCCCTTTTAAAATGAAAAAGAAATAAAAAAAATAAAGAATTAAATCTGTCTGTATCTTTATTGCGAATTTCATTATCTTATATTTGGCTTAATCTAATATAAATGATTTTGTCAAGGAATATAAGTAAGCTGTCTATCCAATATTTATTCAAATATATATCCTATGGGCATTAAAAGGAAATCTGTTTTTTTTTCTTCATAATTTTCTGATTTAACAACTTTTGAATTTTAGGAAATATTAGGAATAAAAAAAGAATGAAAAAAATGGGCTGTTCATTTATAAATATTAACATGAATAAAAAGAATATAGGCCTGGTGTATTGTACTTTTACATTTCGTTTCCTTTAAATGGCCCTAGCATGTAAGCAATTTGAATACATATTAGCTAGACAGCTTACTTTGTATTCAGGACTTATAATGTATACTTTATAAATTATTTTAACCAAATATTAGATAATGGATTTAGCAATGAGACAATGCAGACATCTTTGACTTGCTAAGAACATCACATATGTTTCTCAATGAAAGACTTGCATAATATTTTGATTAATATACTGTTAATTTAGAAATTATTGTGTGCATTTATTATTGTGATATTTGAAAAATGGACAAAATGTGAAATTAATTATTGCAATTTTAGAAAAATCTTCATACATATGTATCAAATATAAGAATGTGAGTTCTTATTATTGTGATACTCACCCATTCGCTTTATTTGCATTAATATAAAGCCTCGCAATAATTTCTAAATTTACAGTATCCAAATGTTTTCAACTAATACTTTAAAAAATGTATTTGGTCTAGATTGTGTATGTCCATTTGACAGGATTCTGCTGACCTTGACCTTATTTTAATGTTTTATTGGTTAATGTTTATCAGTCTGACATGCATAACCTTCGTTTGATCATATTTTTGAGTTTCCTTTATGAATTGTAAGGTTTAATGATACATGTAGTAAGACCGCAATCTAGAAATTTATTTCAAAAGTGCAATGACATATTATTCATGCAGTCATAACTTTTAAAGCTGCTGAACCATTACAATGGTTCCACTATGGTTCTGATAATTATTTGATGAATAATTGGAGTTTCAACTTGCCAATTATGTTTTAATAATTCCTTCCCACAATATATTACACAAACTAGACACTAACAATACATATGGAGGGGACTTCAATTTTTAATCATTGCAAAATCCCAAGATAAAACACATGCATTTCAATTAATTTGATTCTTCTTCAGTATGACATGCAATGTCACTTTTAATTGGATGACATCTGCTGTCAATTCTACAATACACGATCAGTTTCTTTGACAAAAACATATTTCAATCACAGTCAATGCTTCTGGGCTATTTCAAATGTCTGGTTTTAAACATCATACATATTGCATTAAATTGAGGAATGATCATACAGGATTTGAACAGTTGCAAATAGCTGTTTTACTGGCTCTGCTCTTAGTTGCTAGTATTGTATAATGGCATTAGCAACCTAAAATCCCCAATTGACAATGGGAACTCTTTAAATATATTACTCAGGTGATCCATAAATTTTATTATGTGCTCCAGACTAAGTTTAGGATCTAATTTTTCATTTCATCTCGATCATATATTTTTTGGTTTTGTCAGTATTTGCATTTAATCAATCCATGGTATGTTTATAAATCTAATAATTAGATCTCAGTTGAGTCTGTTTTGATATAGTTTTACGAATCCTTCATCCTTTTGAAAAATGACTCCTGCACTTGGAGAAGAAAAAAAAATAAGTGGACTTTAAATCTTTAGGAATGGTAAAATTAAGATGTGTTAAAACTGAATGGATTGATTTTTAATTAAGGAAAGTTCTTGTCTTAATTTTCAGTACTAGCTCATGGTTATGAAACTCGTACAGGTACATATATAAGAATAAGGAGATGTGGTATGATTACCAATGAGACAACTATCCATCAGAGATCAAATGAAGTGGATGTAAGCAATTATCTGCACCCGTATGGCCTGCCTTGTTTATTTTCTGGACCTTTTCAGGTTTAATATCAGGTATTGTATGATGAGAATGATTTTACTTGATATTGGGTTAATTTCATAACTGAACTATGACCTATATCTGAGAACTATTACCTTATTAACTAGCTTGTTAAAAATCTGACATAGTGTGTTTTTCTGGTACAAAGCAGGGTAAATTTAATAACATGTTATATTATACTGAATATGCATCAGATATATGCCACTGGACATTAAGCAGCCATCAATCAATCAGTTATTTAATGACCATTGTTTGAATAAGATTTTAGAGAGAAAGGAATAAAGGAATTTTCTGCTTGGTATTTCCAAACTTGGTGCATTGTATTGAGATGCTTCTAGAGCAGTTAATCAATCTATTTTATTAGGAAGGAATGTTTGACATTCATATGAAGATATGAACGGGAATCCCATAAGAGTCTTACCAGTTTTAAGACTTACCAAGTAGAAACAGATCTGTCAGACTTGAACAGGATTTGTTGTAACTCGTAGATTTCTGATTTGAATCATAACAATGAATGTAACATGGCTACAACTGCGCTATTGATCATATCTTGATGTTTTAGATGATTTTGAATTAATTTGGTAAATAATCAGATACCGACAATTTCTTACTGATCAACAAAAGATATTAAAACAAATTTTAGTTCCAAATAATTGGTTGATTGTTGTTTGCTTTAATGTCGGGTGGCAAATATTTCATGCATGTTCAGGACAAGAACAACTTAACAATTAATGCAATAGGTAGGATCTGCAAGATAGTGGTTGACCAAGATGAAGGTAGAGAAATTTAGACTGTCACTTGAAAATGAGGGTACCGCTATGTTGGATACGTACAGATATTTTGCCTTATAATAGGACCCCAAAGAGAGTTGTTACAAAATAAGAAGAAGTTGATGTGGTATGATTGCCAATGAGATAAGTATCCACCAAAGTTCATATGAAGTGGATGTAAGCAATGATATGCAACTGTATGGCCTTCAACAATGAGAAAAATCCATACTGTATAGTCGGCCATAAAAGTCTCCGAAATGAAAAATATGAAACAATTCAACTGAGGAAACTAATGACTTAAAGGTTGTTAAAACATGCAGAGGGTGTGGCAGTCTCTTTTTTCATAAGGCATCAGATATTACGTACATCCCCATTCCAACTGGATGTGGCTGCCAATTTATACTTCCAGCACAGCCAAAAGGATATTCAACTTTAGGAAGGGTTTTATTGCCTGTCAAAATAAGACCAAGGGATGACCATAATTCTATACCACAATCAAACCAGTACAGAATAATAGGAAATGGTACACATAATTATTAAACTAAGAAAACATCAGCATGATAATTGAATATTCATGTTTTACATTATTATGCTTTATAGAATATGAACAGATACTGAAAATTGGACATGTAGATGTTGAAGACTGTCTTCGATTAGAGCTACTTCTGGGTAAAAAAAAGTATGTTATCTTCATACTTGTACATGAACTTCTGGGTAAAATAGGTATGTTATTTTCATACTTGTACATGAACTTCTGGGTAAAATAGGTATGTTATTTTCATACTTGTACATGAACTTCTGGGTAAAATAGGTATGTTATTTTCATTCTTGTACATGAACTTCTGGGTAAAATAGGTATGTTATTTTCATACTTGTACATGAACTTCTGGGTAAAATAGGTATGTTATTTTCATACTTGTACATGAACTTCTGGCATTAATGTCTTAGAAATTCTAAAAAACATGAAAAGAGTTAGATTTCATTAAATGGGTTTATAAAGTCCTCAACAACGTTTAATTGTCCATAAACAAAATGAAACGGATATGTCCCAGACCTTCATTATATATTGGGTAACTATGAGAACTTTACTTACACTTCATCCAATTTTGCATTTCTTTTCACCAGTGAATGCCCATGTCTGGAATTCACAAAAAGTGAAAAACCCAATAACCTGTATTTATACTGTCACAAAAAATTAAAGCTGAAAAATGACAATTTGGAGGTATATAGTTGCAGATCATATTGATTCCAGCAGAATTTTCTCTGAATATGTATATATTATTTTATATTTAGTCTAGTGTATATTGCAATCAATAGGGACTGTGAAGGGCAAGAAAAAAATTCTTTTGAAAACTTGTTATTTCTCTGGACAGATCCCAGTTTGATATAGAAATACATGTGGCAAAATATTTAACACCATACAGCTCATCATATTTGTAAAATCTAATCTCAAAGTTGCAACAAATAATTTTCATGTAACATTGGACTTATGATAGAACACTATTCATAATGAGAAAATGCTGAGATTCATTAAGCATGCAATCTCTGTGGAAAATAATATATTGAAAACAAAACTGCCATTTTGAAATAAAACATTAAAATAAGTATAACTTTGTCATAAACAGTACAAAGTCGTGTAAATGTAATCACTGTAGAATGTGTTTTCTGTTGAAATCTAAAAAAAAACTGTTGAGATTTTTCATGTTCTTCCATGGTATCTTGATAGGGGAAATAACTACAACAGTTACAACCATGACCTTTAGGAAGTGATGACTGATGATTGATTGATTGATTGGTTGGTGTTTAATGCCACTATCAACACTATTGCGCTATTTCGTGGCGGTCAGTTTTTATTGTGCCCGGAGAGAACCATGACTTTCGGTAGGAAAACTGACAATCCTAGTCAATAAAGATTGGAGTTGAACGCACCTTCCACGTGCTGGATTCAAACTCACAAGCTCAGTGTTGACACGCTAGTGATACAGTAGTTCGACTACTTAGACCACACAGCCACAGAGGCCCCTTGATGACTGTTGAAGAATAATTACTAGGTATCATGAACAGCCGTGTTTTCGTGTGAACAAGCTTATCATAGTTTTGAAAATTGTCCTGCAAAAAATGATACTTGCAAAGGGAGTTGCTCTCAACAAAAAACATTGCCTTTATAAATGATTTATGTGAAAACCCTATATTATATTAAAGTAAATCTGGTAGTAATATCAACTTTGAGTACTGAACTTTTAATATCCAAAAAATATCTGAAGTCTCAATGGGCACTTGAATTGATCATATAAAGCCTTCATGCCATTTTTGATATATTCATTATATATTGAATTAAATAAAGTATATTGTACCTTTCTTGGAAAAGTCTATGATTATTAATAAGTCTACTCCAGCCTGGTTTAGTTTACTTAGATTAATTTGTCATATAAATTATCTGCTTGAAGATGGTCATCTGCTATAATTTAGATTATTACTGGTCAGTCTATGTGTAGGAAGTTTAACAATACTTTTTCAATTTCGATCTAAATTTTTTGCACAAGTCATAATTAGGGTTTAAGTACAGCTGTAACTTTTCAAAAGTTCTACACTTCTTCAATTAATCCTGCCTATTTAAAGGTATTGTTGAGGCTAGAGGCAGTGAAGTTCAGGGTTTTCCTTTTTGCATGGACATTTAAAAAACAGTTACTCAATGTGTCTTTTCCAGCCAAAGTCTCTTTCAAAACATTGTAAATGTCAATATTTATTTTCTGTATAAATTTAAAATTTGCAAAATCATCACATTAGAATATGTTTTCAAAGTAAATTTTTTGGTATCTGAATAATGGTATAATCCCAGTATTTTACTCAACTTTGATAGTTATATTTTTATAATATCTGTTCCTATAGAAAGACAGTGCAGAAAAGTAATTCAGACAAATTTTCTCTATAAGCATAAATTAATTGTTTTTTCGATAACTTCATTAAATTATGGGAGGCTATGACTGGTTGAAAACCTTTCAATGTGTCAATACCAGTTACAAGTTTGTTTAGATCAGTGGTATTGTAAGAATAAGATGAAAGATGTATTGTTCCTTGTAGATCATTGCTGTCTGGTGGTTAAGCAACTACAATCAATGTGTCTGTGTATGTCTATTAGTAGCTTCAGCAGAGATTTACTTCTATTATTGTGTAGGTTGATTTACCTGCATAGATAAAGTTCAATGTCTGGTGTAGCTGAATTAGAGGATTCAAAAGCATCAAACCAGTTCAAGACCTGCTGTCTTACTTGGAGGTGTGGATGGGGATTTAAATTTGTGATAATTATAAAGAAATCTGTCCACATTTTTTAAAGTAAATCTTTGGACTGGATAGAAAACTAAAGGGTTTAGAAGGTTATAAACTAATTAGATAAATGCAACTATATTTTTAAATTCATGACTTTGAAAAAGAAAGGTCTATTAATGTTTTAAAGATATATAAAGGTACTGAATTTAAAAGAAGTGATCAAGAATATTTAATGTAAAAAGTTTTATTAGTGTAAGTAATATATTTTGTTTAATATTAACCTAACAATTTTAATACATACATGTATACTCAATGAAATGCATACATTTTTTGTATTTTGAATTGTTATGAAAATGTAAAATAATTATTTCAAATACCACAATCAAACCAATGATTTCACCACTAACCATTAAATTATGTAAAACAAAAGTTATTGCAATATATTTATGTAATAAAAGTTAATCACACTTGTTTAGTACCTGTATATGATATTTTGTAGTGGGGTTGGGTTCAAGAGAGAGTGTTCCTGAGGTAGTAGATACCATTTTATGTCCAAAAAATAAAATGAAATAAAGAACAGAATTTAAAACTTTCAATATGACTTCTTTAATACTTTTTTTGTAAAAAATATGTGCAGTGAACTTTTTTGGCGGTAACTTGTCCTTAGTGACAAGTGTGTGAAGTTGCCATTGTAACCTTGTATCTGCTCCCTTTTGTCATCATCATATCAAAATTCACATGTATTTTATAGTTTCTGTCCAATTTATTCACAACTTTTTTTAGACTTGTGACCATTTAGAGCCTAGCATGATATATATACACACCTGTCTACTGTTGAGGACTGTTTGTTGCACTCTAGATGTGACTTTTGGTTATTTTTATCATTTGGTTGCTGTCTTATTGATTCCCCATTTCTCCTTTTATTCATGTTAATGATTTAAAACTTCTTGAAACACTGTGTAATTTGATATATAACCTAACATGGCCATATTGATTCTTACGTAATCCTGACTTTCAAAATAATACCTGAGGTGTCTGCAGATTATTAGAAAAACAGGTTAAAACACTTATATTGACATTTTTTCAGAGTCTGTATAAAGCTATTGAAAAATTGGAAACAGATGTTTGTGAAATTGTGACCTTTGATCAGCCTCTTTTGAAATTGAGTCAAATTACCCCACTGGTCAGTCATGTCAACCACAATGGCCACAGTTACTCTAATATGACATACCAGTAATTGTACAAAAATATATTTAAAATCTTCTGGTTCGAAGCTGTTGTGCTATTTTTAGCTCACCTGGCCCATAGGGCCAAGTGAGCTCTTCTCATCACTTGGCGTCCGGCGTCCGGCGTCGTTAACTTTTACAAAAATCTTCTCCTCTTGACCACAATCATCGTTGGGGTATCTAGTTTAAAAATTGTGTCCGGTGACCAAGCCAACCAACCAAGATGGCTGCCATGGCTAAAAATAGAACATAGGGGTAAAATGTAGATTTTGGATTATATCTCTAAAACCAAAGCATTTAGAGCAAATCTGACATAGGGTAGAATTGTTTATCAGGTCAAGATCTATCTACCCTGAAATTTTCAGATGAATCGGACAACCCGTTGCTGGGTTGCTGCACCTGCATTGGTAATTTTTAGGAAATTTTGTTGTTTTTGGTTATTATCTTGAATATTATTATAGATAGAGATAAACTGTAAACAGCAATAATGTTCAGCAGAGTAAGATCTACAAAAAAGTTGGCATGACCAAAATGGTCAATTGACCCCTTAAGGAGTTATTGCCCTTTAAAGTCAATTTTTAACAATTTTTTGTAAATTTTTGTTATCTTTTACAAAAATCTTCTCCTCTGAAACTAGTAAGACAAATTTAACCAAACTTGATCACAATCATCATTAGGGTATCTAGTTTAAAAAATGTGTCCGATGACCCCGCCTGCCAACCAACATGGCTAAAAATAGAACATAGGGGTAAAATGCAGTTTTTGGCTTATATCTCTGAAACTAAAGCATTAAGAGCAAATTTGACAGTTGTAAAAATGTTCATCAGGTTAAGATCTATCTGTCCTGAAATTTTCAGATGAATCAGACAACTGGTTGTTGGGTTGCTGCCCTGAATTGGCAATTTTAGGAAATTTTGTTGTTTTTGGTTATTATCTTGAATATTATTATAGATAGAGATAAACTGTAAACAGCAATAATGTTCAGCAGAGTAAGATCTACAAAAAAGTTGGCATGACCAAAATGGTCAGTTGACCCCTTAAGGAGTTATTGCCCTTTAAAGTCAATTTTTAACAATTTTTGGTAAATTTTTGTAATCTTTTACAAAAATCTTCTCCTCTGAAACAACTGAGACACTTAACCATTTAACCAAACTTGGTCACAATCGTCATTAGGGTATTTAGTTTAAAAAATGTGTCCTATGACCCTGCCTGCCAACCAACATGGCAGACATGGCTAAAAATAGAACATAGGGGTAAAATGCAGTTTTTGGCTTATATCTCTGAAACTAAAGCAAAAGTATAACGGTTGCATTGATTTATGCATCAATTGTAAATAAAAATATCAGGTGAGGGACACAGGTTCCTTGGAGCCTCTAGTTTTTAGAGCCAATCATCTTTATTGGGTTTAATTTCCAAATTATATCATAATTGTTCTAACAACCTACTAAATTGGCTTCCATTATTTGATATATTATTATTTATTGGGTAACACACTTATATTGATCATGAATCCATTAGTCCTATACAAAATATAAATACATGATCAAAGTTGTTTCATTGGACTGTTTGAATGTTTTTGTTCCCCATCGCACTACACCACAAGGGATATGATAATCGGTGTCCGCCAGTCTGTCCCTCCAAAACACATAAATAGTCCGAAACCCTTTCACAGAAAGCTTGCATACTTGGTTGGTTTATTAGTCGTCATACTCTGTTGACCATACTGTACTGTCAGTTAAACCATTTTTACAGGAGTTATAGGACTTTGACTATTTATTAGCTCACCTGGCCCGAAGGGCCAAGTGAGCTTTTCTCATCACTTGGCGTCCGTCGTCGTCCATCGTCGTTAACTTTTACAAAAATCTTCTCCTCTGAAACTACTGGGCCAAATTTAACCAAACTTGGCCACAATCATCATTAGGGTATCTAGTTTTAAAATTGTGTCCGGTGACCTGCCAAACCAACCAAGATGGCGGCCATGGCTAAAAATAGAACATAGGGGTAAAATGTATATTTTGGCTTATAACTCTGAAACCAAAGCATTTAGAGCAAATCTGACAGGGGTAAAATTGGTGATCAAGTCAAGATCTATCTGTCCTGAAATTTTCAGATGAATCTGACAATGGGTTGTTGGGTTGCTGCCCCTGAATTAGTAATTTTAAGGATTTTTTTTCTGTTTTCGGTTATTATCTTGAAAATTATTATAGATAGAGATAAACTGTAAACAGCAATAATGTTCAGCAAAGTAAGATCTACAAATAAGTCAAACATGATCAAAATGGTCAGTTGACCCCTTAAGGAGTTATTGCCCTTTAAAGTAATTTTTTACCAATTTTTGTAAGTTTTGTAATCTTTTACAAAATCTTCTCCTCTGAAACTACTGGACCAAATTCAACCAAACTTAGCCACAATCATTATTAGGGTATTTAGTTTAAAAATATGTGCGGTGACCCAGCCAACCAACCAAGATGGCTGCCATGGCTAAAATAGAACATAGGGTAAAATGTAGATTTTGGCTTGTAACTCTGAAACCAAAGCATTTAAAGCAAATCTTACAGTGATTAACTTGTTTATCAAGTAAATATCTATCTGCCGTCAAATTTTCAGATGAATTGGACAACTGGTTGTTGGGTTGCTGCCCCTGAATTGGTAATTTTTAAGGAAATTTTGCCGTTTTAGGTTATTATCTTGAAAATTATTACAGATAGAGATAAACTGTAAACAGCAATAATGTTCAGCAAAGTAAGATCTTCAAATAAGTCAACATGATCAAAATGGTCAGTTGACCCCTTAAGGAGTTATTGGCCTTTAAAGTAATTTTTACCAATTTTTGTAAATTTTGTAATCTTTACAAAATCTTCTCCTCTGAAACTACTGGACCAAATTTAACCAAACTTAGCCACAATCATTATTAGGGTATTTAGTTTAAAAATATATGGTGACCCAGCCAACCAACCAAGATGGCTGCCATGGCTAAAAATAGAACATAGGGGTAAAATGTAGATTTTGGCTTCTAACTCTGAAACCAAAGCATTTAAAGCAAATCTTACAGGGATTAACTTGTTTATCAAGTAAATATCTATCTGCCCTCAAATTTTCAGATGAATTGGACAACTGGTTGTTTGGTTGCTGCCCCTGAATTGGTAATTTTTAAGGAAATTTTGCCATTTTTGTTGTCGAGCCTGCGACTTTTTTTAAACTAAATACCCTAATAATGATTGTGGCTAAGTTTGGTTAAATTTGGTCCAGTAGTTTCAGAGGAGAAGATTATCCCTATGTCGCAGAAGGCTCGACATAGGGATAGTGATCTAGCGGCGGCGGCGGTGTTAGCTAACTTCTTAAAAGGTTTATATTTTAGAAGCTAGAAGACCTGGATGCTTCATACTTTGTATATAGATGCCTTATGTTACGAAGTTTCCGTCTGTCATATGTCCATTGTCCTTGACCTCATTTTCGTGGTTCAGTGACTACTTGAAAAAAAAGTCAACATTTTTTGTAATGTTAATTTCTTTCTTATTATGAGTAATAGGATAACTATATTTAATATGTGTGTACCTTGCAAGGTCCTCATGCCGGTCAGACAATTTTCATTTGACCTCGACCTCATTTCATGGATTAGTGAACAAGGTTAAGTTTTCGTGGTCAAGTCCATATATCAGATACTATAAGCAGTAGGTCTACTATATTTGCTATATGGAATGATTGTAAGGTGTACATGTCCAACTGGTAGGTGTCATCTGACCTTGACCTCATTTTCATGGTTCAGTGGTCAAAGTTAAGTTTTTGAGTTTCGGTCTATTTTTCTAATACTATATGCAATAGGTCAACTATATTTAGTGTATGGAAATATTTTATGATGTACATGTCAGTCTCGCATATTTTATTTGACCTTGACTTCATTTTCACGGTTCATTTCTCAGTGTTAAGTTTTTGTGTTTTGGTCTGTTTTTCTTCAACTTTAAGCAATAGATCAACTATATTTGTTGTATGGAAGGATTGTAAGGTGTATATGTCTGTCTGGCAGGTATCATCTGACCTTGACCTCATTTTCATGGTTCATTGGTCAATGTTAAGTTTTCCTGGTTAAGTTTGTTTCTTAGATACTATAAGCAATAGGTCAACTATATTTAATGCATACATTGATTGTAAGGTGTACATGTCTGTCTGGCATGGTTCATCTGACCTTGAACTCATTTTCATGATTCATTGGTCAATGTTAAGTTTTCTTGGTTAAGACTGTTTCTTAGAAAATCGGGTTTAAACACTTATATTGACATTTTTAGATTCTGTATAAAGCTATTAAAAAATTGGAAACAGATGTTTGTGAAATTGTGATCTTTGATCAGCCTCTTTTGAAATTGAGTCAAATTACCCCACTAGTTAGTCATGTCAACCAAAATGGCCACAGTTACTCTAATATGACATACCAGTAATTGTACAAAAATATATTTAAAATCTTCTGGTTCAAAGCTGTTGTGCTATTTTTTTTAGAGCCAATCATCTTTAGTGGGTTTAATTTCCAAATTATATCATAATTGTTCTAACAACCTACTAAATTGGCTTCCATTATTTGATATATTATTATTTATTGGGTAACACACTTATATTGATCATGAATCCATTAGTCTTATACAAAATATAGATACATGATCAAAGTTGTTTCATTGGACTGTTTGAATGTTTTTGTCCCCCATTGCACTACACCACAAGGGATATGATAATCGGTGTCTGTTAGTCTGTCCCTCCAAAATACATAAATAGTCAGAAAACCTTTCACAAAAAGCTTGCATACTTGGTTGGTTCATTAGTTGTCATACTCTGTTGACCATACTGTACTGTCAGTTAAATTTTAACCATTTTAACAGGAGCTATAGGACTTTGACTATTTATTTTTAGTATTGTAATAATGACTCCTAATGTTATACAACTCTGAGACCATATTACTGAAATCTCTTATACTTGGTAGGATTATTTGTCATGTGGTGTTGACCATATAATTCTGTCAATTTGATTGGCCATTTTAACAAAAGTTATGGGACTTTGACTATTTTTTTTACTATATATAGTACATTTTTGTACCACAATGACATCTTGTGAACACAACTCGTTTGAGACTGTTTGACAAAAAGTGCTCATATTTGGTAGGATTATTTGCCATCATATGTGGTTGACCATATTATAATATTATTATGATTACACCATTTGATGAGGAGAAATTGGACCTCAACCATTTTTTGACTATTGAAAAACAACAACAAAAGCTGAAAATATACTTCATAATATGTACAGCTCTATACTCACAGTACACATAATTTTATAAATTATGTACATTACGGAGGCAGACATTTCACTATTTCTTAATAATTTTGTAATTATTTATTTGAAACGATGGTTTCAACTGCATGCTATTTCGTTCATAGAGAATTCAAATGTGTTGTGTTTTTATGGTGCTATTAGAAGTTACATAAATCACTGCTTTATCTTGACATTTTGGTCTGAAAATATAGAATGATTTAGCATGCATTTTTTTCTGTCAAATAAAAATTAATAAAATTATCCATCCTTTTTAATTTCAAGACGGTCAGCTGTCGGCAGGATACCAATTGAGATCTCTTTTAGTCTCCATGATATAAAATGTTTTAGTTGTTGCTTTTACACTAGCAAGAATTTTACTTAATGATAATAATAAAGAGGCTCTAATTGTACTTCCTTCATTGGCCAAAAATCATGTAGATTAGTTAAAAAGGATTGATATACTAGTATTGTTTGGAAATTGATACCTTATTGTCGTTGCGGAAGAAAAATTTTGTATCCAATTAGTTGACAACCATTCCTTATAGAATAAAGAAAATCATCTCCTAAAACATTTCTATTTTCACAAAAATAAATGTTTCTAAACATGTAGAAAGGGCTTGTCTCAACTGAAATCAGATTGTTCAAAGTATTGAAAGTGGAAATAGAGTAAATTGAAGAATTGTTTGTAGCAGACATTCCTGATTACTGAGAAATCTATTGAGAAATCAAATATGCCATGGTCATAACAGAACGAACTATTGGTTAAATGACAATCACCATACAAGATAAACATCAAGTTCGTTTTTTTGGTTAAATCTTTTTTTGGCATTCAAATAGCTATGGGAATTACATCAGAATACTTGATATTTTTCGGAAATACTTGTAAGAGTTGCTGAATAGCTAAGGTTTCCATGGTAATAGTTTCCTTCGTTTTCTAACAGAATATTACAGATAACAGAAAGCTTTTGATCACATATAGGATTGGAATCTGATTAAAGTTACAATAATTTCCTGGTGTTAGAATTTCCACTTCTGACAATTATTCTGTAATTGTAGGCGTAAAATTTCCTTTAAATTTTAAGGTTGCTTTGAAATCAATATTTAACTTATTCCTTTTTAAATATGTATGACATGATAATGTACATTACAGTTTAACTGTGTTTTGATATTCGTTAGATAAATCATCTGATGATAAAAAAGATATATCACCAGATGCACTAAAACGTGCAAAAAATTTCCGTCTAGTTGGAATCTGTAAACACTGATTTGTGAGTTTTCTTGTTTTCTTTGGCGAATTTGGTGGAGTCAGCTTTTTATATTTTGACAATCCATTATTCTGTAATGCAAACTGATTTGAGGCGGTTGCTAAAATTTGTTCAGATAAATGAGTTATATATTCCGCTGACAATTTAGACAAATTGGGTGTGAGTGTTACATCATTGAATTTTTCTTCTGGCATACTGGCATGTTTCCTTTGCCCGTCATGATGAATAGTAGCTGTAGCGGTTGAAGAATCTTCGCTGTCATCATAAACCTCGGCAGTGAACCAGTCACATTCATCATCAGGTGATTGTCCTGCACAACTGTGTTGGGTTATATCGTATTCACTCCAGACATGTTTTCTACGACGAGTCTTCTTTTTATGACTTAGCAATGGCTCACTTTTACATTTTGAAGAATATGAATCTAAACTTTCAGTGTCCTGTTCAAAACTTTCATCTATAATGTCATTTTTACTGGTACAATTAGATGAACTATCAGCATCATTTTTCTCAATCTGTAGCATGGATCCATCAGTAGAAAGCCTAAGTGTAATCATTTCATGGTGATGTCCATGATTATATATTTTAGATGTTGTTGAAAATTTATTAAATTCCATCTCTTCCTTTTGAAATCCTTTATTTAACAAAGAAATGTCAGAAAATGTTTTCTTAGATTTGTAAAATTTCCTTGGAAAAATCCGAAATTTGGATTGAGAATGTCTTCCAGGTCTACATCCCATTGTTAATATCAGCATTTAATTTACAATTGCCATATTGACAAATATATAAATATTACCATACTGATAAACATTATACAAATATTTCTGACTTAATCACAACACAAAGAATACTTGTTAATTATATCCATAATCGTTAATTTGACTGTCATCAATTTTAACGTCATGCACAAGAAATATTGCATCTGTGAGTTTGATGTGAATGCTAATCTGAAGAATCTGCAATGAATACTGATACCATGGTATTGATTCATGATCGGTAGACCCTCAGTAAAATCATTATGTATTGTTTCGGTCCTGAATTATTCCGTCAACTTTATTTCTTTATAACGTTTATAGTGGTTGTTATGAAATTGTACTAGCTTGATCATCAGCATGCCAATTAATGTGACGCAGCTAAGCCTACTCAAGGCTGACAAAACATTAATTGAATTTATTTCTCCAGAGATTCAATGTGAGACAGCACCAAAGATTTAAATGGAAAAACGTACTTCTGCATAGAAATTTGATATTGAAATTTTCAGTTGTATTTGTTGACTGAATGGTTGAATTCAAATATCTATGATAAAGATATTTATCTTGTTCTTATATGTTAGTAGAATTGTCTCTGTATGGTTTGTAATCTTTCAATTATATTGAAAAAATATCTGGATTTAATGATTTTTGTTTTAAATTACCCTTAAATTTTGAAAACTTTAGATTACCTATAACATTTAATGCTTGCAGTGAATGGCTTTACATTCCATCTTTACTGCTGTTTGTTTTAAATGTATGGATCTGTATCTATAGAATTCACTTGCATTGTAAAAAGACATTTTATTGATATTATAGTCCTTCCAATATATGTATTGATTTGCTCTTAATGATCTGACATTTTGTTGTGAATAAAGAATCAGACACATTGGACAATGTGTGACGTAGTTGTATTAAATCAAAATCATCTTTTTTTGCTCACCCTATTCCAAATGGCCAGTGTGATTTTCACCCTCATTTAGCCACCTTTATCTGTCATCTGTCATCTGCCACCCATCATCAAGTGTCCATCAGTAACTTTTAATAAAATTCTTTTCTACCAAACATAAGTTCCATAATACATTTTCAGACCTGCCAACTTTCATGATTTGTGAGGGATATCCCTCATGAGAGGTAGTGAGCTGAATTTTGAAATTCTTTATTATATAAACTGAACACCTGAATACAGGCATTCACATTAGTTAAAAGGGTACTTGAGCACATACATACTCATTCAAGCAATATACTAGTAAATATAAAACACTTATGACTATATAAGAGGAGCATTAGGTCCTCTTGCGCATTAAATCCCCCATGGTGATTTTGAAAAGTTGGTAGGTATGCATTTTTGATCCTCTTGCAGATTTTTTGTTGGTGACCCATGAATGCAACTTTTGCTAAAATTAAAATTTACCGGAAATTTTAAACATTTTTTGTTTCCCTCGCTCACCTGGCCCATAGGGCCAATTTGAGCTATTGCCATCACTTGACATCTGTCTTCCATTTTATATTCAAAGGTCAAGGTCATAGTTACTAAAGTTGACCAAAATGTGTGCAGACAAGTGAATTCCAGATGCTAAATCAGATACTACAAATGGGATTACAACCTTACTCAGATACATGGTCACATATATTGAGAGGAAACTCTTATTGATTTTGAGGTAGGTAAATACCTTAATAGTCATGTCAAATTTGACCTTACTTTGTGCAGAAAAGTTGTTTATGTATGGTTTATCATATACTACCTACAGGATTGTAACCTAAGGTCACATTGATCCATATCAATTTTGAGGTCCTTTTCTTTAAGGTCAAGCTCATAGTAACTAAAATAGAGTTATGTAAGATAATATTACTGTTTTACACCATAACAGAAAAGAAATCACACCTTAAAGTAAACAGAAAAAACTATGCCATCAAGTCACTAAAAGCTTTTGCCATTTCTATTGACTAACCATAATTTAAAACTGAATCTTGAATAGTGTTATTAGCTTCTTGAATATGCATCTTCATTAATGTAAACCAACTAATTTTCATAACGATTTATTTTTCGTGAGTTGAAAAATAACATGAATATGTAAAACTGGGATCTTCCCTTATATACGTACATCAAGAAAATTGGAAAAATTGCAACATTTAAGTGCTGTGATGTAGGCTAAAAATAAAAATAATGTATCCACAAAAATAAGTTGGTTTACAGTATTATGTGCAGTCATGGATGAATACAACTGTATGTGTATTTGATATGTCTTCAACACATTATTTGTGTGGAGACATATTTTTTACCTATATGAAGAGTAAAATTAAATTCAGTGTGAAGTTGGGCAACTATAATTTCTTTTTTTTTATCATAATGTTTTGTGGGGTTTATTAGAGAATGATCCTAAAGCACAGTTTTAATAGAAACCAAAAAAAATTGGTTGTAGTGAAAGGGTTGACCTGAAATAATTACTTTTTCATAATACCACCAAATCATAGTACTTGACATCCAGTTTCATATGAAAAAGGGTCCAAAAAAAATATTTCCTTGAATTTGACAGTTGTATGAAATTAATCATACATTTCATTGCAGTAAAAAATTTCTGAGTCATAAACATATATTTTGTGTGTTTCAAAGCACCTTTCTTTTTTTATTTGGTGTTTCTATAAAATATTTTGGAAACCTGAGGTAACAGGGTTACTAACAGGCACGTAGCAACCTGTAAACAAAAACGCAGTTGCGTACACATCAAAAATTTGGCAAAAATAAAAATATGGTTAATCTAGTAAGAATAAAAGTAAGGTAATAAATTTAATTAAAAAGTATTATACAAACATGTTAATAATCACTTTGTTGCCATATTCCGTTCCGGAAACTACTCTTTTCATTTACAGAACCAGCATCGTGAAATTGTTATTCCTTCTTTGTAATTCGTAGTTGGTTAGCAAAATGGACTGGAGATTTTGATGGCATTCCTTACAACTTACAGGAAATATTAAATGTTATAAACAAGGATTTATACCTGGGATTCTTTAAAAAACTTAACGTATTTGCATGTGTGCATTTCTCAACGGCAACAGCAGAACGGTCTTTCAGTACCATTAGAAGAGTGAAGACTTACTTGACTGAAATACAATGTAAACCAATTGTTTATCTGGGCTTGGTCTATTGAACATATACCGTGAAAAACAAATTTCAGCAGACACTGTTTTGGACATCTTTAGTAGAAGAAGGGAAAGGAAATGGGCCTTGATTTTTCAGAATTAACATTGAGAATTAAAAGCTGAAAGAAAGATTACTTGTTCACTTATAAAATAAAACATGAAGAAATGTGATTCTATTTATTCATGTATTTTCTCACTTAGAAAATTACCCTCAAAGTTGCATGGTGTTTGCTCAGAAATTTGTTTTTTCTATATATATATATTAAAGTGGGTTGAGTCTGATTAGGTAACAATCAAAATATATGGTGGTGGCTCCATATATTTTAATTGTACTTAATACCTACTCAAGCTCAACCCACTAGTCTACACATTAGAAAAACCAAATTTCTAAGCCAACCGTACGTGTTTGTTTTTCTCGAGTTAATTTTTTTTCAAATTTATCTTCAAAAGTTGTCTTGTTACTCATGAAATAAAATTTTCGTGAGGTCATTTTATGTCCCAGGAAATTGCGAGAATGCAGGATTTTGCACTATTTACACCAGAGCTTCAGGGGCCCCAGACCCCCTGCCATAGGACTTACTTCTCCGGCATTGAGTACACATCATTTTGGCCTAGTTACGCCCCTGACTAAAGCTTGTAAACAGGAAAAAAAGGGGTGAAATTTGATTGGTTAACTTCCAGTGATGGTTATTATCTTATATGCAATGAAATGTTATGTGAAATTTTGCCTGTAGTACTGGACAGGATAAATTTGACTCATACCAAGTATTTCTTTATTAGAAACAAAGATAAATTCTGCACAATTTTTTGAAAAGTGCTAATTTAACAAAGACTACTGTAAATTCAGAAATTATTGCGAGGTTTTTATTAATGCGAATAATGCGATTGTGTGAGTATCGCAATAATAAGAACTCACATTTTGATATCTGATACATATATCTGTATGCAGATTTTCCTGAAATCGCATTAATTAATCTCGCATTTTTGTCCATTCTTCAAAAATCGCAATAATAAATGCACGCAATAATTTCTGATTTTACAGTAATAGGGGAAAAACAATGGTGGTATTACTCCTATTAAGGAAAGCTGTACATGCACCTTTGACCTTGTATGTACTCGAATTTGTTAAAATTTTATGGTATTTCAGTGAAATATTGCAAAAATGAAATATTCTGAGTGGATTTAGTTTAAAAAACACATTTTAGGAGAAAATTGCCTTGAACTTGGGCTCTAACATGAATATAAGTATACAGAGCATGTCATACTCAGTGTTTTGGAGAGCTTTTTCTCCTTATTTCCTCTATTTTGCTATAAAAGAAAACTTTTTCCTAAGTAATACTTTCAGAAATATTCAGTTACAAGTAAATAAAATTATTTTTGATGCAGTAACAACAAATTATTCACTAAAAGGGAAGCATTTTATGTCTCTCTCTGGAACGTGGCGTAGACTTAAGTTTTATGTAAGGACATATTGAAACCTCCATGGAGTCAGTAAACTTTTATACGGATAGTTCATTCAGCTTGAACACTTCAATTACTCATTTAGTATCACCTTTCTTGCAAAAATGTGGGATAATTACCCTTAAATTTTGATTTATAAGTCTAAAAAGTTGAAATTTTGAGGAAATGAGAGGTATAAATGGACCAAAAAGGACCTTATAATGAAAACAAAGAGGTCCATTAGTGGTATTTAGCATTTTAGAGTCATCTTTTGTATCATATTCAACTGTTTTTATGCAAACGAGATGAATATTTGATCATTTATTGGTCCACACTATATTCTATCATGATGCAGCGTGATGTAGATTTTTTAGAAGAAATTTTGCTCAAATTGCTGTAGATGGTGTCTTACATTATATTAGATTTTTCTCAAAGTATTGAACTCATTATGACAAAACTTGGCAAAATGCTTGAAATAACCAATATTACAAATGTTACAAAATGCCACAATGCATCAGATTCTGAAACTGAATTCAGGAAGTTGTTTGTAATTTTGACATGTTGTCATATTTTGAGGTTGCCTGGACTGTTCATATGAAAAATTTGTAAGGGTTCCGCGGAACCCAGTGTCTCGCCTACTTTTGCTGTTCGTTGCAGGCTCAACAAAAATGGGGGGAAAATTATTAAAAATTTTCCTCTAGATACAATCTTTTGATTGTAAGAATCTTCTATCCAAGTTTGTTAAAAATCCAGGATGGTTTATGAATCTAATAAATGTTTTAAAAACTTTAATTGCAGACTGTATGCAATGTTAACTGGAAGAAAAACTAAGTCCATTTATAAGTAATATACGGAAATACAGGATACTAGCTTTTGATCATAAACAAGCTTCTGTCCAAGTTTGGTACAAATCCAGGATAGTTTAAGAAAGTTATTAAAATTTTTAAAACTTTAACCACAGAGTGAATGTTATGTTAACTGGTAGAAAAACTAAGTCCATTTATAAGTAAAATACGGAAAAACAGGATTTTTTTTTTCACAAAATTTACTTCTGGATACTATCTTATGATCATAAACAAACTTCTGTCCAAGTTTGGTACAAATCCAGGATAGTTTAAGAAAGTTATTAAAATTTTAAAAACTTTAACCACAGAGTGAATGTAATGTTAACTGGCAGAAAAACTAAGTCTATTTATAAGTAAAATACGGATAAACAGGATTTTTTTTTTACAAAATTTACTTCTGGATACTATCTTATGATCATAAACAAGCTTCTGTCTAAGTTTGGTAGAAATTCATTATAGTTTAAGAAAGTTATTAAAATTTCAAAAACTTTAACCACAGAGTGAATATTTGTGGATGCCACCACCACCGCTGACGGAATGTAGGATCGCTATGTCTCGCTTTTGTGACAATAGTCGCAGAATCGACAAAAATCAAGGTCAACATGTTTGACTGTAAGTCATTTATTCAACCCAGTAGTTGGTTACATAGCAAATTAGAAAGTATATGATTCTGAATATTTAGCATGATTGAGATCCTCATTTACTATAATAATTCTTGCTCCATCTACATGTGATGATCAGTGTTCTCCACAGATATTTCATTTAGCATCCTGGTAAACAGGGGAAATTGAAATACCATCTTGTTTCTAAAAATTATAGCATCACATCCATAACATAATCTATAAGAAAACCACTTCAGATAGCATCACATTTAAGATTATAGCATCACATTACCATGATGCTAAAAGGCCCTGGGAGAACACTGATGATGTATTAGTTGATGTCCTGGAAGTTTAATTGTTCTCATTCGAGCAGAACCAATACAATTTCTATCTGAGAACGATGTTTTTACATGAAAATACTAATTTACTTATTCATTGCAATTTGATATACAGATGTGGTATGATTGTCAATGAGACAACTCTCCACCAGAGACCAAATAACATAGAAATTTACAACTAGTGTCGGTGATTTAGAGACAGTTTAGTATATGTCAAACATTAACACTTCTTTTAACACTGTTTTCATTACCATTTTTAAGGTCACTATATCCTGTGTTACGTTGTGCTATTATTATGTAATACATTATTATATTGAGTTGAGATTACACAGTCAAATGAAATAGACGTTGTTTACTGCTTGTCCATACATCGAGTTTACCCATCCGTCACAACTATAGGTTACTGTACAGCCTTCAACAATGAGCAAAACCCATACCGCATAGTCAGTTATAAAAGGCCCTGAAATGACAAATGTAAAACAATTCAAACAAGAAAACTAACTACCTGATTTATGTACATGAACAATGAACGAAAAACAAATATGATATACAGCAACAAACGACAAGCACTGAATTACAGGCTCCTGACTTGGGACAGGCACATACAGAATATGGCGGGGTTAAACTAGTTTGTTGGCGCCAAACCTTCCCCCTAACCTGGGACAGTGGTGTAACAGTACAACTTAAGAACAAACTATAAAAATCAGTTGAAAAGGACTTAATTCATCACATCAATAGACTGGAAGAAAGGAGGCAACATATGTTTTTGTTTCAAAAACAAACTTGAACTGAATAATGAATCATAGTTGCTATGTGAAAAAGATTTATCAAGAAAAGTGTTAGCTTGTATTTTCTCCCAAATAAATAGATTTTATACAGCGCCAGTGATAAAGCAATTCATCAAACTATCATTTTACAAAGTTAATTTTGATTTAGTGCATTATATGTACAGCTTGATTGGGGGACTGAAGACAACAGTCAATCTGTTGGAGAAGTAGCTCTTTGCTATATTTGATTATACTGTAGAATAATTGTTTGGGAGTCAGTCAGTCTTTTTAACTAATTAACTCTTTCAACCAAGTGATTGTGCTACAATTTTTAATACAAATGTTTAATAGGAAAGGGAGATAATTCTATATTTGTATAATACTCCATCTGTAACATAAAGAGTATGGACTAACTTATTGACTTTTTAGATTAAGAATATTTTATGTGGGCATTTTGTTTGCATGTGAATGATTTAATGACAGAGGGATGTTAATATACTTGTCACTCACACCTTTGTTTATTTACACTTACAAAGAAATATGTTTGTCATGGTTTGAAGGATTTGACAAACATGACTTTATAATTTTGCTTTTCTTAAATTTTTAACTATTGATTCTGAATTATTAAAAACCTTATGTTTTAAATGCTGACGATCCTATATCCCTTTTTGACGCTATCATTGTTGTGCAGCTATTCCTGCAATACATCAAAACCTTACAAGAATCACTGTCATAGATGATAGAAAAAGTAACTGCTTAATTAAAAAGTTTATTGGTTTTTCTTTGCAACTGCTTACTGAATTTTCTGTCCCTTCTGTTGTATAGTATGCCCTTAAATTGGGACTTTTAGAATACTACAATATATTTATGAAATTTTATTCATTTGAATAATATAATCTTAATTAATTCCTGAAGAATTGTTCAAAAGAAACAGATCTAAATAACAATTTTTTGAAATTCATCACAGCACATAAAAGAAGAAAATATTTCAAAATGCAAAATACCTTTCTCCTACTGAAATCCTATCATGCTATAAATATAGATAAAAAGAAATGGAGTAACTGTCAAAACTAAGAGATCAAAGTTTAAAAACATCTAGAGGCCTTTATTAGAGTCTTTCCTGATGACCCAATTGTTTGCTGTTTCTGGGGCATCATTTGAACATTGACTGGACCAGATATAAGACTGCACTAATTTGCAATTACTTATTTCAAATGAATTTGATTTTTCATAAAGTAATGGCCAGGCATAATAACATATTAGTTTTCTCTTTAAGGTGTGCATTTGATAGCAATAAGACTGACAATGATGACAAAGAGGAGGGGAACAACGACATTGACTGCTTAGGTGTTTTGCAAATGCAAAAATTTTGTCACAATATTAAGACTCTGAAGTGCATGCAGGAGATTAAAGTAAGTAATTTAGCTCACAAAACTTGCAAAGGTTGTCTTCTGTTATTTGTTAATTTGAAGAAAAAAAATCACTTATTTGAAACGTTGGATTAATTTGACTAAAATTTGACTCAATGATTTTTAATGCGATGCATTCATTTTTGAAATGTACCTCATCATAAGTACTACTGAGGATTTCTTCTTCTGAAATACAAAAGCTATTGAAACTATATGTATTGGTAAAATAGTACTTGGTGATTTTTGTGTTGTTGTGGCTCCTGCAAACAAAGTTTTTGATGGGTATAAAGGAATCACCCTATCTACCTTCCATCTGTCTGTTTGTCCATGTGTCTTGTAAGGACAACTCCTAACAGGCTGGATGGATACTGATGAAACTTTACACAGTTGTAGAACACCACATGAGGATGTCCATACATGAATATAATGCTGCTCCTACTTGTAAAAGAGGAGATAATCCTCAAAATTGCAATATGTTGTAAAAGTCTCTCATATATGCAAAAACTCCTAAACAGCTGAACAGATATTGATGAAACTTTCAACACTTGTAGAGCACTACCTGAAGATGTGTAGTAAGGAATATAATCCCTGTCTAGTATGTTAAAAGGGAGATAATTGAAATTTTCTTACTTCAATATTTCCATATATTGTGAAAGTCACATCAAAGTACAACTCCTCCTAAACATATTGATGAAACTTTGCACAGTTGTAGAACATTACATGAGGATGCACCTAAGGAATATATAATCACTGTCCTTCATTTTACAGGGGAGGTAATGAATATACTAAGGGTATTTCCACGCACATGGGTATCCTTTTGTCAGTTGACTCCTAGTTTTAATTGGTGTGTGTGTGTTTTCTTTATTGCGTCCATTCTGTTTTTGGTTTGATAATTTGGAATAGCTTTAAGGTCAACACTTCCTTTCATAGTTTCATTTTATGACCTGTTAAGCAACCAAGATGTCTACTGATATACCTGTCATGATTAATATACATAGCATACCTTTGTGTTTAAAACTACTGCTGGTGTAGATTTAATTGGTCTAATTTTTAAAAGTTTGGATTAAAACTGTAAATCAACCAAAATAACTGCATTTGCTTTTAAATATAGAACCTAGAGATAAAATGCAAGTAATGATCACATAGAGTTTCTTTCAATTTCATTTTTTAGTAAAAGGAGATGTTAAGTATAGGTGTAATACCACCAAATCATAGTATGTCACATCTGGTTTCATACAAAAAAGGGTCGAAAAAAAATATTACCTTGAATTTGACAGTTGTAGGAACTTAACCCTGCATTTCATTGCTGAAAAAAAATTCTGAATCATAAACATATATCTTGGGTGTTTCAAAGTACCATTCTTTTTTCATTTGGTGTTTCTATAAAATATTTTGGAAACTTGAGGTTACATGGTTGCTAAAGCTTGTAGACAGGAAAAAACAGGGGTAAAAATTTGATTGGTTAACTTCCACTGATGGTTATCAACTTATATGCAATGAAATGTTATGTGAAACTTTTTCTGTAGTACTGCACAGGATACAACGTTACTCATGCCAAGTATTTCTTTATTTGAAACAAAGATAATTTCTGCCCAGTTTTTTGAAAATTGCCAATTTGACAAAGACTAATAGGGAAAAATCAATGGTGGTATTACTCCTATACATCAAATTAAGACAGCAACCCAGGGACACAAAAACAACCAACATGTAGAAGTGAACAAAGTCTTTAACTTATTTATAAGATCATTTAGCAAGAGTATCCATCAGGTTCGGCTGTTTTGTTAGGTCTTATGAAGTTTACCATATACTGTGCTTACGTACAGTTCAGAAACTAATCTGCATTAAGATGGGCACATTTAGTACCCATTGGAATACCAATCACTTTGTTTCCCTGTCAGAACAATTCTAAGGCTATGTATGACATTGTTTCACAAATCAATCCTCATACATTGTCAAGTGATTAAGTACAAGAGTGATTTATTTTGTTTTCCAACCTTTGATTTTTTCTGTTTTCCAACCTTTACCATGTTTACTAGTCCAAAAACAGAATGCAATATCTGGAGCTGAAGAACTGCTTTGGATTTTTTTAAGAATGATAATTATATCCATTTTTGTTATAAGGGATGAAAAAGGAGCTTTTAATCAAAGTACTTATCTCAATGACCAAGAAGCCCAATAGGGAGCTGATGTTGTTGCTGATATGTAATTAAAATACTGGCATTGTATCTAAATAAAGATGAACATCAGTTTTATAAATCTCATTTAATGACTATTTTCCCACCTGATGTTATCTAATCAGATCAAGTAAATAACCAATTAGTTGTTTCTGTAAAATATATATTTCCATAGCTTTCTAGATAAATGAACCTCTTTTGGAAACAGTGTTTTGGTTCTTTCACACATTTTCAGAATTGATTTTAGAGATATTAAAGAGTGTAAGCAAAACTACTGTTAATGTAAGATTTTAAAGGCATCTAAAATTAAGGATATTTTCCATCATTACTTTTTCTGGGTGTACTATTAACATTTATTTTAATAACTATTTTCAAGGAATCTTTTCTTTTAATTTTTTAAGTGCAGCCATTAAATGCAAAATATAACATTATAAAATTACTTCTGTTACAATTTTGAATAAATTATTTTGATCTTTATTTCATGTGTATAGATTTTAAAATCATTCCCTTGCTTGAATTTGTAGACATTTTATATGAAATATTACATAAAATTAGCCCATTTATTTTAATCTTTATTAAAATGTTACGTTTAATTTTTAACCCTATATAATAATCAGTCGCACAATGGTATTAAAACTAATTCTAATTATGTACTATTAAGGACTAATCAGATTTGACCTTTTATTTTCCACAGTGAAAAGCAGACGATCACGTCTGTTTATAACACGTTATGTAGGAGAAATGTCATGGAGCACAGTGCCAAACATGGGTGGTAAGTTGATGCACGAAACTTTTAACTTTTAAACTTTTTTGGAGGGAGTTTATACAGAGTTGTTGATGCTTAGAATATTTTTCAAAAATTTTCAAAAAAGAAAAGAACATTAAGGATGTTTGCTGCTCTTGTTTTTGACTTTTTGTCAGATATACAGAATCCTCTGGTTTAAGCCATGTGGTGCCATTAAAAATTATGCCTTTTTCTTTTGATAATTTTATAACATATAGTTTAAAAAGCCGATTTTGGAAATCTTGTACAAAAAAAATCCTTGTTATTTTCATAGTTTTTGAAAAAAAAAAAGGTGCTGATGTTAAGTGTATGAAAAATCCAGAGAGAATAATTTCCCACCAATTTTAATGACTTATATCTCAAAACCAACGACATGGCATTTTTTTCTGCTATTTTTGTTTCGTTATACATGTGTATATATAAGTTCAATTTATTACAGTTTTCAAAAAGCTTATTATTTTGAAACTGAGTAGCAAACATCCTTATATGCAGTATAATTTGTACAATCATACTGTAAAATGAACTCTTTTTATTTATCTTTCGATATATTTATAGTGTCTTGCATTTAATAAATATTATCATGGAATTTTTTATGATGTCATTCTGGAAATACTGTAAGAAGATGTCTGACATCTTATTATTTTTGTTGAGCCTGCGACTTCGGTCACAGATTTTGATTTTGATTTTGGTGTTTTAACGCCACTTTTAAGCACCGCTTTTGGGCTATTTCGTGGCGGCCAGTTTTATTGGTGGAGGAAGCTGGAGTGCCGGAGAAAACCACGACCTTCGATAGGAAAACTGACAATCCTAGTCAATTAAGATTGAGTCGAGTGCACCCGCACGAGCGGGTTCGAACTCACAACCTCAGTGTTGACTGGCTAGTGATTACAGTAGTAACTACTTAAACCACTCGGCCAGCGAGGCCCCTACTCGGTCACAGAAAGGGATACATAGAGACATAGGGCGGCGGCATTAACTAAGTACTAAAAAGCTTAATATTTCAGAAGATAGAAGACCTGGATGCTTCATACTTTGTATATAGATGCCTTAAATTATGAAGTTTCAGTCTGTCATATGTCTATTGTCCTTGACCTGATTTTCATGGTTCAGTGACTACTTGAAAAAAAAGTTAAGATTTTTTTTGTAATGTTAATTTCTCTCTTATTATGAGTAATAGGATAACTATATTAGGTATGTGTGTACCAGGCAAGGTTCTCATGCCTGTCAGAAGGTTTTCACTTGACCTTGACCTCATTTCCTGGATCAGTGAGCAAGATTAAGTTTCGTGGTCAAGTCCATATCTCAGATACTATAAGCCATAGGTCTACTATATTTGGTGTATGGAATGATTGTAAGGTGTACATGTCAAACTGGCAGGTGTCATCTGACCTTGACCTCATTTTCATGGTTCAGTGGTTAAAGTTGAGTTTTTGTGTTTTGGTCTGTTTTTCAAATACTATATGCAATAGGTCAACTATATTTGGTGTATGGAAATATTTTATGATGTACATGTCAGTCTGGCAGGTTTTATTTGACATTGACCTCATTTTCACTGTTTATTGCTAAAAAAAAAAGTAAAGTTTTTGTGTTTTCGTCTGTTTGTCTTAAACTATAAGCAATAGGTCTACTATATTTGGTCTATGGAATGATTGTAAGGTGTATATGTCTGTCTGGTAGGTATCATCTGAACTTAACTTCATTTTCATGGTTCATTGGTCAGAGTTAAGTTTTCCTGGTTAATAGATATAAGAAGATGTGGTATGAGTGCCAATGAGACAACTCTCCATCCTAGTCAAAATTTATAAATGTAAACCATTATAGGTCAAAGTACGGTCTTCAACACGGAGCCTAGGCTCACACCAACAGTAAGCTATAAAGGGCCCCAAAATTACTAGTGTAAAACCATTCAAACGGGAAAACCAACGGTCTAATCTATATAAAACGAGAAACACTTATGAACCACATCAACAAACGACAACTACTGAAAATCAGATTCCTGACTTAGGACAGGTGCAAACAAATGCAGCGGGTTTAAACGTTTAATGGTACCAAACCTTCACCCTTTTTCTGAAACAATAGTGTAACATCACAACATAGAAAGACACACTATAAAATATCAACTGAAATAGCTTAACTCAATCAAAGGACATAGTAACACCATTGAACATACACTGAACAAATAAATTTGACCTATGATACAATGTGAATTCAAAATAAATAAACTAAGGGAAGAATAATAAAAGTAACATGTTATATCGGTATGAAATGTTAAACAATTTAAGAAAAACAATATGCTCGAACAAAATATCAGCCATTTGCAATAACTTTAAACACAGGTAAATAAAATAATTTTGTTGTTAGGTATCATATACAGTTACAATAGAGAAAGGAAATATTTTAACAAAATAAATAATTTTGATGTTCATAGTACAAGTGGAAATTTATATTAGTACCAAACACTTATCAAAGCTGGTATATAGACCAGATATAACCCTGAATAACATTAAATAGCAAAAAAGCATTACAATTAGTATCAACAGGTCAAATAAACAAGAAAGTACGATTTGAGAGTACTGCAGTTACTGACAGCTAGTTAAAAGCCAAAACAATTAATAATAAAAATCATGCATCAGAGACTAAAATCAACTAAAACACATCCCAGGGATTTAGTATTTTAACGTCATGGACAGTCAAAGAAGACATGACTAGTGCAATGCCAAAATAAATGTATCGACAGACAGTAGGATAGTTAGGAGTTTAACCTCTTTATAGATCAAAATGAACGTGGGTGTGTCTTTAAACATCCCGCTTGAAAAGAATACAAATTTAGTTATGTTTTAATTTGCTGATGACAAAATCGATATTAGTGCCAATGTAAACTATATTCAAAGATCTAATTACAACATTGGTAAGATAACCTGAACTAATAAGTTTATTTAAAGGTTCGATGAGTTTACGGATCATATAGTGATTTCCGCTTTAAGTACAATATTACCGTAAAATTTAGGATGTGAAATACAGTTTTAATCAGTTTTCTACAGGTACAGCCAAATTTACTAATCAAATCTTTGTATATAAGTTTGTTTCTTAGATACTATATGCAATGGGTCAACTATATTTGATGCATGGAATTATTGAAGGGTTGTACATGTCTGTCTGGCATAGTTTATCTGACCTTGACCTCCTTTTCATGGTTCATTGGTCAATATAAAGTTTTCATGGTTTGGTCTGTTTCTTGTATACTATAAGCAATAGGTCAACTATATTCAATGTATGGATTGATTGTAAGGTGTACATGTATTTTTGGCTTGGTTTATCTGACCTTGACCTCATTTTCTTGGATCATGTTAAGTTTATGTGGTACTTGTAGTAAAACATATTTAGGACTATCAACATAAAATCAATGGTCAGTAAAGCAGGCGAGACATTTCAGTGTGTGCGCTCTTGTTTTTAATTTTTTTGGGGGTGGGGGTAATTTTGCTTTATCATATATTGAGTATGTTAACAGAAAGTAATTACTGAACTCTACTTCAGTCTTTATCTGCCCTAGGATATTGTGAAAAAAAAGAGGTTGAAGATACCAAGGTAACATTTAAATCTCATAAGTGGAAGAGAAACTTACAACACCATGACAAAAAAAAGTGTGCAATCTTGTTGTGTTGTTTGGTTCTAGCTTTATTGATGTTTACCTCACATCTGATTTTAAATCAAAAACCAACATGTACTCTTATACATCTGTGGCTTTGAGAACAAGGATTTTCCAATAATTTTCTGCAAGAACCAATTAATATTCCCTGCATGCTCTTATATAATGATCCCTGTTTGAAGTAGAATTAATCAAAAAGGATTAAACTTTAAAAAAATGGAATTGTTTTAGCTCATTCTTAATACTAATTTTGTTAAAAAAAAGTCCTGATATAAGGTGAAAATCTTAAAATGATAATAGCAGTTACTAAGGTGGAAAGCTTTTAGGTAAAGGTAAGAAATTCTTTATTTCTCTGATGTTTGATTTACTTAAAACCTAGCTTTCCTTTCAATAGTAATATAAATAAGAAGATGTGGTATGAGTGCCAATGAGACAAACTCCACCTAAGTCACAATGTATAAAAAGTAAACAATTATAGGTCAAAGTACGGCCTTCAACACAGAGCCTTGGCTCACACCAAACAGCAAGCTATAAAGGCCCCAAAATGACTAGTGTAAAACAATACAAACAGGAAAACCAACCGTCTAATCTATATAAAAAACGAGAAATTATTGTCTTGCCTGCACCTTTTTGAAAGGCTTAATAAAGTGATATTAGATTGCGATGATGTACTCCTCAATATTTAAGGACAGTATGTGGTTAAAGATTTTTAAGACATCAATATAAACTTGTTAAAGGGGGTATAAATGCCCTTTATCGTCAATCGTCAAACAACTGTTTTTCGCTACCGCTAGCATCTAACAAGCCTTAATTTTTTATCTTCATTCGTCAAATAAAATTGAGAATGGAAATGGGGAATATGTCAAAGAGTCAACAACCCGACCAAAGAGCAGACAACAGCCGAAGGCCACCAATGGGTCTTCAACGCAGCGAGAAAATCCCGCACCCGGAGGTGGTCCTCAGCTCTCATTTTGTAGCTACAGTATTGTCAAATGGAGTAAAATGTTATTATTATCGCTAACGTTATTTTAACAAATATTTTACCGTCATTCATCGTAAGGGGAACCTCATTCCTACCCTCGTTAAACTGTCATGGAATTTTACAAAACTTGGACAGAAACTACCTTGTGATCAATGGATAGCAATATTATTTTAGATCAAAATTTTGAAAATATTTATTTTTCATTTTTACGTATTTTACTGATAAATAGACTCTTTTCAAGTAAAACATTATAGATACAGTTTGTGGTTAAAGATTTTCAAGACATCAATATCTGTTAGACAACTTTTTATAGGAGTTATTACCCTTAAATGACAAATTTTACCATTTTTTTCCATTTTTGCCTATTATCTTGAAAACTATAATAGATAGAGAGAAACTTTAAATTGCAAAAATGATCAGCCAGACAATACCTATTAATAAGTCTGCATGGTCAAAATTGTCAGCAGACTCCTTATTAGAGTTATTGACCTTTGATGATGTTTTTTACCAATTTTTTTGTGTTTTTGCTTTGTATCTTTAAAACTATTATAGATAGGTGGAAACTTACATAAGCAAAAATGATCAGCAAGACAGACTCTTCAATTAAGATGATATAGAGGAAATTGTCCAACGACTCCTTATTGGAATTATTGCCCTTTAATGATGATTTTTACCATTTGTTTTGCGTTTTGCCTTACATGATAAAAATTATGATAGATAAATAGACACTTTGAATCACAAAAATGATCAGCAAGGCAAGATCTACAAACAAGTCAAATTTTGCCAATATAGGTAGAAGACTGTCACTCTTTATAGGAGTGATTGCCCTTAAATTAGGATTGTTTTACCCTCTTTTGTGTTTTGAGCAAAAACTAAAGAAGATAAAGAGAAACTGAACACACTAAATGATCAGCAATACAAGATCAACAAAACAAAGATTTTTGTCATGAATTCTATTCTTGTCTAAAATGTTGGAGAGTGTCCTTTGTTGAATATGCACATAGATCAAGGTGAGCGACACAGGCTCTTTAGAACCTCTAGTTATTTTAAAGCAGCTTCTGTAAAGTTTCCTGAAATTCCATGAAGGTTTGAAAAAGATTATAGATATTTTAAGTCATTTTCTAATAGTTAAAAAAACTAAATTCATTTATCAGTGAAATATGGAAAAGGAATGTTCTATTCAATTGAACTTGGACAGTGTCGTTTCAAGAAGAAATTTCTAAAATGTCTGAAGTCTGAAAAATGATATTTGGAAATATGCTGATTTATATATTAAGTGTCTAAATGAAAGAAAAGTCTCACAAAACTTAAGATGGGAAAGATTTAGTGTTTTCTTTTGAAATTGCAAGGTCGTTGTTACAGGTACTCATCAGAGTAGTCATGACTTAACAAGTGTAACAAACAGTACGTGGAAAGGATCCTGAAATATGTATTAGATACAATACAAAGGTAACAAAGAAACAGGCCGGTAACAACCGTTGCCGGATAGTTTTTCTGCATGAGTAGTCACCTGACTACAAATGCAGAAGAACTACAGGCAGTTTGTTTCCGGCCTGTTTTTTTGTTACCTTTGTTTTGTATCTGACTTGTACGACGTTTCAAGAAAGAAGTAGTACATTTTGCATTTAGAAGAGGTAGCAAAATTAAACAGATTAGAAACTTAAATGGCCATATACCAGTTAATGTAAGTTACAGTTTAAACAAACTTTTTTCACTTCCCTTCAGCCAAGAGTTTTTTTCTCAAGAAATTCAAGAATCTAATAATTTTATATAATAGAACCATGTCAAGTAAAAGATGAATGTCGTACACATTTGAGACTTTTAAAATGCAACCATAAGTAAGTAATGTATGAAAAAGATTTCAGAGGTAAGCAGGCTAAAATTTGATTTTATTTGAGGAAAACGGGAAGGGGGGTTCAAATAAATTTAAAATAAACAGGGCTTGATCCCTTTTTGTTGAAAAATGCAGGATGTGCCATTCCATTCCCCATTCCCCTTAAAAATAATTAAAAATCGTCGTTTGCTCCCAAATATATGAATTCAATATAAATGAATTCAATAACAATAACAAATGTATAAAAGAATGAATTTCCTATTTCATTAGTGAATGAAATGTTATGAAAAATGGATTTTGTCTTGTTATTAGTAAGGTGAAAATCTTATAATGATAATAACAGTTACTAAGGTGGAAAGCTTTTAGGTAAAGGTAAGAAATTCTTTATTTCTCTGATGTTTGATTTACTTAAAACCTAGCTTTCCTTTCAATAGTAATATAAATAAGAAGATGTGGTATGAGTGCCAATGAGACAAACTCCACCTAAGTCACAATGTATAAAAAGTAAACAATTATAGGTCAAAGTACGGCCTTCAACACAGAGCCTTGGCTCACACCAAACAGCAAGCTATAAAGGCCCCAAAATGACTAGTGTAAAACAATACAAACAGGAAAACCAACCGTCTAATCTATATAAAAAACGAGAAATTATTGTCTTGCCTGCACCTTTTTGAAAGGCTTAATAAAGTGATATTAGATTGCGATGATGTACTCCTCAATATTTAAGGACAGTATGTGGTTAAAGATTTTTAAGACATCAATATAAACTTGTTAAAGGGGGTATAAATGCCCTTTATCGTCAATCGTCAAACAACTGTTTTTCGCTACCGCTAGCATCTAACAAGCCTTAATTTTTTATCTTCATTCGTCAAATAAAATTGAGAATGGAAATGGGAATATGTCAAAGAGTCAACAACCCGACCAAAGAGCAGACAACAGCCGAAGGCCACCAATGGGTCTTCAACGCAGCCAGAAAATCCGCACCGGAGGTTGTCCTCAGCTCTCATTTTGTAGCTACAGTATTGTCAAATGGAGTAAAATGTTGTTATTATCGCTAACGTTATTTTAACAAATATTTTACCGTCATTCATCGTAAGGGGAACCTCATTCCTACCCTCGTTAAACTGTCATGGAATTTTACAAAACTTGGACAGAAACTACCTTGTGATCAATGGATAGCAATATTATTTTAGATCAAAATTTTGAAAATATTTATTTTTCATTTTTACGTATTTTACTGATAAATAGACTCTTTTCAAGTAAAACATTATAGATACAGTTTGTGGTTAAAGATTTTCAAGACATCAATATCTGTTAGACAACTTTTTATAGGAGTTATTACCCTTAAATGACAAATTTTACCATTTTTTTCCATTTTTGCCTATTATCTTGAAAACTATAATAGATAGAGAGAAACTTTAAATTGCAAAAATGATCAGCCAGACAATACCTATTAATAAGTCTGCATGGTCAAAATTGTCAGCAGACTCCTTATTAGAGTTATTGACCTTTGATGATGTTTTTTACCAATTTTTTTGTGTTTTGCTTTTATCTTTAAAACTATTATAGATAGGTGGAAACTTACATAAGCAAAATGATCAGCAAGACAGACTCTTCAATTAAGGCGATATAGAGGAAATTGTCCAACGACTCCTTATTGGAATTATTGCCCTTTAATGATGATTTTACCATTTGTTTTGCGTTTTGCCTTACATGATAAAAATTATGATAGATAAATAGACACTTTGAATCACAAAAATGATCAGCAAGGCAAGATCTACAAGCAAGTCAAATTTTGCCAATATAGGTAGAAGACTGTCACTCTTTATAGGAGTGATTGCCCTTAAATTAGGATTGTTTTACCCTCTTTTGTGTTTTGAGCAAAAACTAAAGAAGATAAAGAGAAACTGAACACACTAAATGATCAGCAATACAAGATCAACAAAACAAAGATTTTTGTCATGAATTCTATTCTTGTCTAAAATGTTGGAGAGTGTCCTTTGTTGAATATGCACATAGATCAAGGTGAGCGACACAGGCTCTTAGAACCTCTAGTTATTATAAAGCAGCTTCTGTAAAGTTTCCTGAAATTCCATGAAGGTTTGAAAAGATTATAGATATTTTAAGTCATTTTCTAATAGTTAAAAAAACTAAATTCATTTATCAGTGAAATATGGAAAAGGAATGTTCTATTCAATTGAACTTGGACAGTGTCGTTTCAAGAAGAAATTTCTAAAATGTCTGAAGTCTGAAAAATGATATTTGGAAATATGCTGATTTATATATTAAGTGTCTAAATGAAAGAAAAGTCTCACAAAACTTAAGATGGGAAAGATTTAGTGTTTTCTTTTGACATTGCAAGGTCGTTGTTACAGGTACTCATCAGAGTAGTCATGACTTAACAAGTGTAACAAACAGTACGTGGAAAGGATCCTGAAATATGTATTAGATACAATACAAAGGTAACAAAGAAACAGGCCGGTAACAACCGTTGCCGGATAGTTTTTCTGCATGAGTAGTCAGGTGAAGGTCCGAGGTGATGGCGAGGACCTTCACTGACTACTAATGCAAAAGAACTACTGAGCAGTTTGTTTCCGGCCTGTTTTTGTTACCTTTGTTTTGTATCTGACTTATCTGATGTTTCAAGAAAGAAGTAGTACATTTTGCATTTAGAAGAGGTAGCAAAATTAAACAGATTAGAAACTTATATGGCCAAATACCAGTTAATGTAAGTTACAGTTTAAACAAACTTTTTTTTCACTTCCCTTCAGCCGAGAGTTTTTTTCTCAAGAAATTCAAGAATCTAATAATTTTATATAATAGAACCATGTCAAGAAAAGATGAATGTCGTACACATTTGAGACTTTTTAAAATGCAACTTCGCAAGTAAGTAATGTATGAAAAAGATTTCAGAGGTAAGCAGGCTAAAATTTGATTTTTATTTGAGGAAAAACGGAAAAGGGGGGGGTTCAAATAAATTTAAAATAAACAGGGCTTGATCCCTTTTTTGTTGAAAAAATGCAGGATGTGCCATTCCATTCCCCCATTCCCCCTTAAAAAATAATTAAAAATCGTACGTTTGCTCCCAAATATATGAATTCAATATAAATGAATTCAATAACAATAACAAATGTATAAAAAGAATGAATTTCCTATTTCATTAGTGAATGAAATGTTATGAAAAAATGGATTTTGTCTTGTTATTAGATATATATAGGCATATATTTTGGATTTAAAAAAATTTTTTCGTGCTTTTAGGTTTTTATATGTCTCTAATAGTGTTGATCAGGATTAAACACGTGTCACAATATGATCCAATCGCAGCTTACCGTCCAAAATTGGTGACATATTTTTAAGTTGAATGATTTTCTTCAAGATTTGCTGCCTATTTGAACATGTATTACACGGACACTTTTTATTTATAGGATCAATCGTGCATTGGTGAGTTGATAGGGATTTTATCTTTTGATTAGATTTGATTTTTTTATATATACATATTTCCTGTTTTTTTTATTGAAATATAAACGTCGGTACCAGCATTTTTTTTACTTTCAGCATTGTCCAGAATACTATTCATGTCCATATATTGAAAAAAAAAATACATTCACGGACCTTCCATCGGGTTAGCTTCAAAAGGGGGGTATGTTTTTTTCTGAGTAAGAAAATTATTTAGTTATTCAACGCTATCACCCAAATATTTTTTTTTCGAAATTAGCACTATTATATAAGGTATTCGGAAAATCAGGAATCAGAACATTATTTTGTCATCTGCTTGACCACAATATATTTTTTCTCATAAAATTGGGGATCAGAATATTTTTTTAGGAAAAAACCATAACCCCCCTTTTGAAGTTAAATGGTCAATCCCTTAGTGCACTGATATGAATAGTAATATACTGGAATTGTTTGAAAAAAATATATATAGTTGTTGATGCCAACGTAAATATTTTAATAAAAAATATGTCGGTGAAACAAAAGTTCAAATCTAATTGAAATTTAAAGTGCCCATGAACTCATTGATCATGCACGAGTGATTCTATTCATAAAAAGTGTCCGTGTAACAACTAAAAAGTGTCCGTGTATCATCTAAAAAGTGTAACACCCGTTAATGTACTGTTTTTCTATAGCTCTGCTGGGGGCAAAGTTGTACAAATAAAAACAAAGTCAGTTTTTAAAACATTTCAAATTAATTGTCAACTGCTTATGTATTTTTCTTGGTCTTCCTTCCACCTGAGATCACCCCCAGTTTTTGGTGGGGTTTGTGTTGCTCAGTCTTTAGTTTTCTATGTTGTGTTTTGTGTGCTACTGTTTGTCTGTTGGTCTTTTTCTTTTTTAGCCATGGCGTAATCAGTTTATTTTCGACTTATGAGTTTTAATGCCCCTCTAGTATCTTTCGCCTCTCTTTTTTAACCCATTGCTTGAAAAAAGTATGCTTAAAAATCAGCAACATGCCTTTTATTTTTTCTTCCAGAAGCCATATTTTGTGATTAGCTTGGGGAATTTATGCTAAAAAATCAGCAACATAGCACGTATATAAAAATAAGAAGATGTGGTATGACATATGTCTTGTGATTAGCTTGAAGAATTTATGCTTAAATGTCAGCAACATAGGGCATAAATCTTCTGCTTCTTTATCGATTGTTGAACTGATCTGAACTGTAAATCATAATATACTAAGATCATTTAGGTCAGTAACTGTAGTAAATTAGATTGTAGTGAGAATGTCAAGGATTAGGCCATTTCTTAAAGACTTATCATCTAAAGGAGCAAAGATATATTTACTTCATTAAAAGCTGTCTATTTGATGAAGGAGCAATTTACATGTCCTTATTGGATAATCGTTGAAACAGAACAAATGTTAAGACGTGCCTGTAATAAGATTTTATCCCTGAACGGTCATTCAGATTATCTCAAACATCAGATAAGATTGGACAATATTGTCTTAGCTATCTATCTCATTGATTTTATTACTGTAAAGTATCTTTAATTTCCAGGGATTAAATATCAGACCTATTTGTTTCAGTGTTTGATCTGTCCAGACTGATTGTTTATTTCCTTGACAATATGCTTCTGGCTGTCTTCAAAAAAACTTCAGAAAAATAAATATTTTTATTACACTAGTAAACCAATTTTGTTTGCATGACCCCTGAAATTTCAAAATATAATAAGATTATTCAATAATATTGATAAATAAATAGGTTGATATAATCTGAACATCAAGTGCAGAAAGGTTACTTATGATGTCATGACCATGTTGAAATAGACATATTTGACTAAAAAAAATAAGGAGATGTGTTATGATTGCCAAATGACAAGACTATCCACCAAATTCCAAAATAATGTGGATGTAAGGAACTATAAATCATCAAAATTACAGCCTTCAACAATGAGCAAAACCCATACTACACAGTCAGCTATAAAAGGTCCCGACACAGTAAAATGTCAAACAGTTCAAACACAAGAAAACCAACAATATATGTTTAAAGGCACAAAAAACAACTTACAGAAAGACAAAAGACACTAAGTACCAATCTAAGAGTACTCGCAGTTACTGAAAATTAGTTCAAAGCCAATAGCAACTAAAATATTAATCATGTTCTCCCAGATTAAAGTATCAATCAGTACACATTGAACAGATTTAGTGTAAAGAAGTAGTCTGAGAAAAACTTGACCTTGTGCAAGGCCAAAATATATGAACATATTATCGACAGGATGTAGAACCATAAGATCTCAAAATTAATTCTTTTTTAGCTTACCTGGCCCAAAGGGCCAATTTGAGCTTTTGCCATCACTTGGCGTCTGTCGTCTGTTGTGGTCATTCCTTGTCGTCAGTGGTTTACTTTTACAAAGATCATCTTCTCTGAAACTACTTGGTCAAATTTAACCAAACTTGGCCACAATCATAATAAATGAAATTAATTGGGTATCTAGTTTTAAAATGTGTCTGATGACCCAGCCTTACAACAAACATGGCTTACATGGCTAAAAATAGAACATAGGGGGTAAATGCAATTTTGGTCAATTATCTTGAAAATATAATTAGAAAAAATCTGACATGTGCGAAAATGTAAAATGTTCGGAATGATGATTTCTACATAATGTCTATTGACATCAAAACTGTCTGACAACTTCTTATAGGAGTTACTGTCCTTAAACAAATTTTTTTTTCCAATTTTGTTTTGTTTTTGCCTATTATCTCGAAAATTATAATAAAACAGAAACTTTAAATAGCAAAAATGATCAGCAAGACAAGATCTACAAACAATTCAAATTTTACCAAAATCTTTAGTAGACTCTTTATAGGAGTGTTTGCTTTTAAATGACAATTTTGCAGTTTGGCCAAAACTAAAGAAGATAGAGAGAAACTGTCAACACAAAATATTATCAGTAATACAAGATCAACAAAAAAAGAAATTTTTGTAATGAATTCCATTCTAGTTTATAATGAAATAGTCCACTGTTGAAGATGCACATAGACCTATGTGAGCCTCTAGTTTTGGTTTTATCTCTATAGCACTTCAAAGGTTGTATTAGGTTTTGGACTTTCAAATATTTTGCCCTCAAGGATCAATGAAGAGACATTGATTGTTGAAATTTGCATCTGGTGCAGTAAAATTGGTACGATGAATGTAAATATAAAACTTTTTAATATTTAATTTTGATATGAATTAATTTTCATTAAACAAAATAAATAATTACAATCAAAGTAAAAAAATAAATTTTTAGTACCAAGCGAAATAGCAAAATACTATTTACATTTGTGAATATACTTAAGAAAAAGGAAAAATGTTTTAAATTTCTCACAGATTGTCAAATGTAATTGAAAAGTCATTCATAATTACATGTCAGAAAGGTAATGTTATTCTTTTCTTTTAATTACATATAATTGAAAATATGCTCAATTACACATTACTTTAAAATGGTATTGATAACAGGTAATTACAATTACATTTATAATTACGCCAGCTAGTTTCGAAACAACAGAAACATTGGTCTATATATGCAATGCATTATATAATAAAAAGAAAGGATATGGGGTAACCATCCATGACACAAAATCAATACATGCACAGCAACAAACACAAAAGCAAAGGAACAGTGCTTTTATTGCTGTTCTTCATCAAAAGTCACAGTAAGGCCTTCAACACAGAGCAAAATCTGGCCTCACTGCAAGTTTAAGATGTCCCTAGAACTGATTGGGCACTACAGGCTTCTTGAAACCTTTAGATTATTTTTCTAGCCAACTTATGTGTAACTTTATAATGGAGGATTGTTTCTTTGTGTTAATACAAAGAATAGTCTACATAGATATTAGATAATGAGGAGGTTTGTGGATCCAGAACTAATTTTACCTATTGCCATGTTGTTCAATATATGTTACATTGTTTGAGGGTCTTTACAAGTTGGCTGATTGTGGTCACATTGATTTGGGATTGTATCAAGTTAGGCTATCTAGTCCATATTGTTATTATTGTTTGTATGTGTTCTTTCTATTACGTCAGGCAGGTGATGGTTGCTTCAGTTTGCTGGTTTGTGCAATACTATATTTAGCAAATTCCTGATAACATTTTACACATTATACTGGGGGTATATATATATTTATATATATAATTACTCTAAATATCAGCACAACAATGTTAAATCTGCAAATTTGCGGAAGCATATTTTTGTTCTTCCCTCGCTGGGATTATATATATATAAATAACATAACACAACTTATTAGTTCTTGAATTAGGGTTTATTGCAAAGTTCCAATAAAAACATCTTGAAAACCGAGTTATTAAAGATAGCTCTTTTACATTAATAATGTCTCTACAATATATTGTCTTTCAGGGTCAGCATTGCCTTGAGAATGGGAAATGTAGTTAATGTCTAATGAAACTAATGTATTAGAATCAAAAGAAGCAAGTAAAATAGAGATCAAAACCTAAGAAGAAATAAATCTTAAGAAGTTGAAGGCAAATCAGCTATAGATACAGTAGAATTACATAACCTCAAAAATACTTCAACAGAGAAACAAAGTGAAAATAAATCTCTTAAATCAGGTAAAACAGACACTTTAGAAATATCTTCTGTCAACTCTGTCAAAATGGAAAATTGTATCCATGACGATCAGAAACCAGATAATGATATGACTGAAAAGCAGAAAGTGACTGATGAAGGAGTGTTAAAACAGGGATGCAACTAGTGTAAAAATGGAGAAAATACTGCTGAAGAAGATGATGACAAAAAGGGAGATAAATGGGAAGATAGGGTTTCCATTCCAGACTACACTCCACCACAATCAGCTGATGCTTCATTTTCAGCAGATGCAGATAATGAGGGGGATAATGAGAAGATGGATAATGATCCATCGGTAGATCAAACAACAAATGATACACATGGGACAGATGGATCTCCAGTAAGACCAACCACTAGTGAAAAAGTAACAAGACCAACCACTGCAGATGACACCAATGAAATGTCAGGTCAGAGGTCAAGGTCAGGAAGTGATAGCCAAGTTCCTGATCCTGTCCTGAAAACTGAAGAACCTGACAGACCAGACTCCTCGTCAAGTGAAGAAACAGGTTCATGTTTGCTTTTAAATGACAATTTTGCAGTTTGGCCAAAACTAAAGAAGATAGAGAGAAACTGTCAACACAAAATATTATCAGTAATACAAGATCAACAAAAAAAGAAATTTTTGTAATGAATTCCATTCTAGTTTATAATGAAATAGTCCACTGTTGAAGATGCACATAGACCTATGTGAGCCTCTAGTTTTGGTTTTATCTCTATAGCACTTCAAAGGTTGTATTAGGTTTTGGACTTTCAAATATTTTGCCCTCAAGGATCAATGAAGAGACATTGATTGTTGAAATTTGCATCTGGTGCAGTAAAATTGGTACGATGAATGTAAATATAAAACTTTTAATATTTAATTTTGATATGAATTAATTTTCATTAAACAAAATAAATAATTACAATCAAAGTAAAAAATAAATTTTAGTACCAAGCGAAATAGCAAAATACTATTTACATTTGTGAATATACTTAAGAAAAAGGAAAAATGTTTTAAATTTCTCACAGATTGTCAAATGTAATTGAAAAGTCATTCATAATTACATGTCAGAAAGGTAATGTTATTCTTTTCTTTTAATTACATATAATTGAAAATATGCTCAATTACACATTACTTTAAAAATGGTATTGATAACAGGTAATTACAATTACATTTATAATTACGCCAGCTAGTTTCGAAACAACAGAAACATTGGTCTATATATGCAATGCATTATATAATAAAAAAGAAAGGATATGGGGTAACCATCCATGACACAAAATCAATACATGCACAGCAACAAACACAAAAAGCAAAGGAACAGTGCTTTTATTGCTGTTCTTCATCAAAAGTCACAGTAAGGCCTTCAACACAGAGCAAAAATCTGGCCTCACTGCAAGTTTAAGATGTCCCCTAGAACTGATTGGGCACTACAGGCTTCTTGAAACCTTTAGATTATTTTTCTAGCCAACTTATGTGTAACTTTATAATGGAGGAATGTTTCTTTGTGTTAATACAAAGAATAGTCTACATAGATATTAGATAATGAGGAGGTTTGTGGATCCAGAACTAATTTTACCTATTGCCATGTTGTTCAATATATGTTACATTGTTTGAGGGTCTTTACAAGTTGGCTGATTGTGGTCACATTGATTTGGGATTGTATCAAGTTAGACTATCTAGTCCATATTGTTTTTATTGTTTGTGTGTGTTCTTTCTATTCGTCAGGCAGGTGATGGTTGGTTCAGTTTGCTGGTTTGTGCAATACTATATTTAGCAAATTCCTGATAACATTTTACACATTATACTGGGGTATATATATTATATATATAATTACTCTAAATATCAGCACAACAATATTAAATCTGCAAATTTATGGAAGCATATTTTTGTTCTTCCTCGCTGGGATTATATATATATAAATAACATAACACAACTTATTAGTTCTTGAATTAGGGTTTATTCCAAAGTTCCAATAAAACATCTTGAAAACCGAGTTATTAAAGATAGCTCTTTTACATTAATAATGTCTCTACAATATATTGTCTTTCAGGGTCAGCATTGCCTTGAGAATGGGAAATGTAGTTAATGTCTAATGAAACTAATGTATTAGAATCAAAAGAAGCAAGTAAAATAGAGATCAAAACCTAAGAAGAAATAAATCTTAAGAAGTTGAAGGCAAATCAGCTATAAATACAGTAGAATTACATAACCTCAAAAATACTTCAACAGAGAAACAAAGTGAAAATAAATCTCTTAAATCAGGTAAAACAGACACTTTAGAAATATCTTCTGTCAACTCTGTCAAAATGGAAAATGGTATCCATGACGATCAGAAACCAGATAATGATATGACTGAAAAGCAGAAAGTGACTGATGAAGGGAGTGTTAAAACAGGGGATGCAACTAGTGTAAAAAATGGAGAAAATACTGCTGAAGAAGATGATGACAAAAAAGGGGAGATAAATGGGGAAGATAGGGTTTCCATTCCAGACTACACTCCACCACAATCAGCTGATGCTTCATTTTCAGCAGATGCAGATAATGAGGGGGATAATGAGAAGATGGATAATGATCCATCGGTAGATCAAACAACAAATGATACACATGGGACAGATGGATCTCCAGTAAGACCAACCACTAGTGAAAAAGTAACAAGACCAACCACTGCAGATGACACCAATGAAATGTCAGGTCAGAGGTCAAGGTCAGGAAGTGATAGCCAAGTTCCTGATCCTGTCCTGAAAACTGAAGAACCTGACAGACCAGACTCCTCGTCAAGTGAAGAAACAGGTTCATGGATATCAAGCTCCTCAAGTGACCAGTCAGACAAGGATTCAGAAGCTCAGACTAAGGAAGGTAAGGGCAAAGGTCATAAACTAGGTCAGGCAAGAAAAGTTAATTCAGTAATTCAGTTTATACATTAATCTGAGTGGAAACAGTTACATCATACTTCATGTTCACATTCCAAAATCAATAACATTTAAATACATTTGTAATACATTGTTTATTCAGGTAAACAAGTGACCAGGATTGAATAAGATATTTGATTAGAATTTTTAATTTAATGATATTTGATAAAATATATTTCAATACTTTTAGCTCATTGCATGGTTAATTTGGATGAATGAATTTTGGTTCTGATAAATGTATTTGATTTTGCAAGAACTTTCTGTTATATCATAGATATATACATGTACATGTATATCATTTACAAAATCAATACATATTTATCAGTAAAATGTTACAAAACAAATGTATATCGACGTCACTATAGACACTTTGAAATAATTGACCATTTAAAGTTTAAATATGATGTTTTCTTAAAAGTCCAATAATATGAAATAAACACTGTCATTGTGTATTTAACTGATTTTAAAAGATATCTTTTAAGTAATTTGCACAATTTTGTCCAAGATTTGGTTATTATATGACAACTTTTAAGCACTAAAGAGGTAGGCACTTTAATTTGTTATATAATTGTACAAAAACTATAAATATAAGTTACTAGATCAGTATATATATATATTATTGTGTCACTTTGAATCAGGGTAAGACAGATATCAATTAAAATAATGATGTACCATTACCCATTTAAACCAATTACTGGACATGGAGGTTCAAAAAATAGCACTATTTATTATCTTGTGTTTTGTTTGACCCCACTGACACTCAACAGATATCGTAGATGATTTTGAGGAAAACTTGACATTATTTATTTCTGATTTTTGTTTCCTGTCCAGTCGCTTGCTGTCCACTAATTAATATGTATATCATTTTTTTAAATAGAAGATAGTGATAACAAAATATTAGATAATGATCTTTTACAGGGCTATAAAAAACACTTTTTGGAGATATGTTGGTCCCGTTTTCACATTCATTTTAACCAATTCTATGATGAGAAATGATTGTTGGTTGCTTAACGTCCAAAGGCAAATATTTCATGCATATTCAGGATGACTATGATGAGAAAATGAAAACAATTATTTTGGTTAATTTTATTTTCTATAAATTTGACATGCTTGTACCTGTATACACTCGGGGTCAAACTGTAATGTCTCTACAATATATTGTCTTTCAGGGTCAGCATTGCCTTGAGAATGGGAAATGTAGTTAATGTCTAATGAAACTAATGTATTAGAATCAAAAGAAGCAAGTAAAATAGAGATCAAAACCTAAGAAGAAATAAATCTTAAGAAGTTGAAGGCAAATCAGCTATAAATACAGTAGAATTACATAACCTCAAAAATACTTCAACAGAGAAACAAAGTGAAAATAAATCTCTTAAATCAGGTAAAACAGACACTTTAGAAATATCTTCTGTCAACTCTGTCAAAATGGAAAATGGTATCCATGACGATCAGAAACCAGATAATGATATGACTGAAAAGCAGAAAGTGACTGATGAAGGAGTGTTAAAACAGGGATGCAACTAGTGTAAAAATGGAGAAAATACTGCTGAAGAAGATGATGACAAAAAAGGGGAGATAAATGGGGAAGATAGGGTTTCCATTCCAGACTACACTCCACCACAATCAGCTGATGCTTCATTTTCAGCAGATGCAGATAATGAGGGGGATAATGAGAAGATGGATAATGATCCATCGGTAGATCAAACAACAAATGATACACATGGGACAGATGGATCTCCAGTAAGACCAACCACTAGTGAAAAAGTAACAAGACCAACCACTGCAGATGACACCAATGAAATGTCAGGTCAGAGGTCAAGGTCAGGAAGTGATAGCCAAGTTCCTGATCCTGTCCTGAAAACTGAAGAACCTGACAGACCAGACTCCTCGTCAAGTGAAGAAACAGGTTCATGGATATCAAGCTCCTCAAGTGACCAGTCAGACAAGGATTCAGAAGCTCAGACTAAGGAAGGTAAGGGCAAAGGTCATAAACTAGGTCAGGCAAGAAAAGTTAATTCAGTAATTCAGTTTATACATTAATCTGAGTGGAAACAGTTACATCATACTTCATGTTCACATTCCAAAATCAATAACATTTAAATACATTTGTAATACATTGTTTATTCAGGTAAACAAGTGACCAGGATTGAATAAGATATTTGATTAGAATTTTAATTTAATGATATTTGATAAAATATATTTCAATACTTTTAGCTCATTGCATGGTTAATTTGGATGAATGAATTTTGGTTCTGATAAATGTATTTGATTTTGCAAGAACTTTCTGTTATATCATAGATATATACATGTACATGTATATCATTTACAAAATCAATACATATTTATCAGTAAAATGTTACAAAACAAATGTATATCGACGTCACTATAGACACTTTGAAATAATTGACCATTTAAAGTTTAAATATGATGTTTTCTTAAAAGTCCAATAATATGAAATAAACACTGTCATTGTGTATTTAACTGATTTTAAAAGATATCTTTTAAGTAATTTGCACAATTTTGTCCAAGATTTGGTTATTATATGACAACTTTTAAGCACTAAAGAGGTAGGCACTTTAATTTGTTATATAATTGTACAAAAAACTATAAATATAAGTTACTAGATCAGTATATATATATATTATTGTGTCATTTTGAATCAGGGTAAGACAGATATCAATTAAAATAATGATGTACCATTACCCATATAAACCAATTACTGGACATGGAGGTTCAAAAAATAGCACTATTTATTATCTTGTGTTTTGTTTGACCCCACTGACACTCAACAGATATCGTAGATGATTTTGAGGAAAACTTGACATTATTTATTTCTGATTTTTGTTTCCTGTCCAGTCGCTTGCTGTCCACTTATTAATATGTATATCATTATTTTAAATAAAAGATAGTGATAACAAAATATTAGATAATGATCTTTTACAGGGCTATAAAAAACACTTTTTGGAGATATGTTGGTCCCGTTTTCACATTCATTTTAACCAATTCTATGATGAGAAATGATTGTTGGTTGCTTAACGTCCAAAGGCAAATATTTCATGCATATTCAGGATGACTATGATGAGAAAATGAAAACAATTATTTTGGTTAATTTTATTCAATAAATTTGACATGCTTGTACCTGTATACACTCGGGGGTCAAACTGATAAGTCTACTCCATTAACTGAGGGTCTCATTGCACCCTCTCCTCCATATTGCTATCCATGGCATTCCTAGTAATTTCTCCTCATCACATGCCAGTTGATTTGCCAGAATGATTGCAATCTAACATTCTGTTATATCATGATCAATCCTAGTTAATAACACTGAAGGGAGTTAACTCTATGTAAGTAAACAGTACTTTTTGATAGATTACAAAATGGAAAAGATTATATCAACAGAGACCCAAAATTCCAAAACAGACATCACTTCCTGTTTTGACTATTAAATACTTTGTGTGGAATAAAGTGACTCAAAAATTTGATCAAATGAATAGTTCCAGCTATCTCAAATATTAACAGAAAACTGAAAAATTAAGGAATTAAGAAATGGTAATGTTTTTCTTTGATATGACTGCAGGTATTGTCTATCTATCAACAGCTATTTTATACATCTAGAAGTACTGTGGTTTTATTATTATTAGTGGAATACCAATTTCTATGGATGTAACCACAAATTTCTGTATGCTTATTTTTGCTTTTATGCAGACTTTGGCAAAACCAAAAAATCAAATATCCACAAAAATACAAGTTTTCCTCAATCCACAAACATTAGTATCCTTGAAAATAAATGAATCCACAGTAAAAGCTTTTCTGTAGGATTTGTGTCATAAGGCTATATTTATCTGGTGAAGTTCTCTGTAGGATTTGTGTCATAAGGCTATATTTATCTGGTGAAGTTCTCTGTAGGATTTGTGTCATAAGGCTATATTTATATGGTGAAGTTCTCTGTAGGATTTGTGTCATAAGGCTATATTTATCTGGTGAAGTTCTCTGTAGGATTTGTGTCATAAGGCTATATTTATCTGGTGAAGTACTCTGCAGGATTTGTGTCATAAGGCTATATTTATCTGGTGAAGTACTCTGCAGGTTATATGTTTGTCTCACATATTTTTATGATGGAACGATGAAAGGAAGGCTTCTTTTCACTAATGGTTTTGCTTGAGCATTGCCGACATGAACTATATCTGTACATGTGAATGTTTACTTAACTTTTTTCAGCATCTGTGTAAAAAGAGATGTCAATATTCGCACAATGGTCACGAAATGTATTGTGGTATTGTTTTCTGGGGCCTAATTGAGCTTTATATGTAAACTAATTTGCCGTTATATGGAAACTGACTAGTTTTAATCAATAAGTTTTGTAATCAATGGTTAATTACTACCTTATCTGTTTGATAAGAGACACAGAATTAATTTCTTCTTTTAATCACCTGTGCAGGTACAAATCCCAGTATTTGTATGAATTCTCCGTAATTTATAGATAAATATTACAAAAGGGAATCCATTAATGATAAATCTTTTTATAGTCACATAATTCACTTAAAGTCAGTAGACAAATTACACTTGGATCAACTGCAAGTTATCACAAATATAAAGGTAAAGTTATTTAAATAGATTTATTGTTTTCTTAGTGCTATAATAAAAATATCTGTAAATTATTTTAGTAAATTAAATGATGTCTAAAACGGGTATGTTGACATTTTTTTTTTTTGTAAGCAATATCTTGACCAAACATCTAATTAATTGCTCTTTAGTGTTATTTATTGATTGGCCATAAAATTTTCAGTGTTGTGTTTGCAAAGGCCTAAGATGATTTTAAAAATATATAACATGATTTAAGTGAACTGTTTAAATGCTAAGACTAATAAACCTTTTTGTATTTGTATAGTTTTTCTTTTGCCTTGACCCTGCTAAATTTTAATTTAATGCTGTTTTTTTCCTCTGCTTAATTTTCATTTATTGTCCTGTTTATAGCGTGCTTAGTTTTCATCCAATGTTCTGCTTGGGTCCTGCTTAGTTTCTGCAACATGTTCTAGTTTTTTAATTGGTTAGTTTTCATTCAATGTTCTGCTTAGACCCTACTTAGTTTCTGATACAAGTTTTGGTTTTTCCCTGCTAAGATTACTTTTTTGTAAGCCATATCTTGACCAAACCTCTATTTAATTGCTGTTCAATGTTATTTATTGTTTGGCCATTAGATTTTCATGACAATGTTCTGCTTAGGTCCAGCTTAGTTTCTGATACAAGTTCTGCTTTATCCCTGTTTAGTTTTCATTCAATGTTCTGCTTAAACCCTACTTAGTTTCTAATACATGTTCTGCTTTATCCCTGTTTAATTTTTATTCAATGTTCTGCTTAGATCTTGCTTAGTTTCTGGTACAAGTTCTGCTATATCCCTGCTTCGTTTTCATTCACCTAGTGTTTTTTATTTACTTATTTAAATTTTTTCTTTATTTTACATACCAAATATTAAATTTCTTTAGGTATAGCAAAGTCTGTTACGGATATATAACATAATTATTATTATGACGTGGACCTATAATCTTTTAATTTTAAGCATTACTGGGATGCTTTTATGTGTCAGATATGTAATTAAATTTAAACAACACAAAAACTTTAAACAAATTTCATGGTATTTAATTGTTAAATTTTTGGGAAGTTTGCTATAGCAATACTTTCCTTAGGCGCGGCCTCTAACTTCCGGTGACAGACTATCGCAAATGTTCTGCTCCAAGATGATGTAGTACTAGTGTTTGAATACTGATTCTAGGAAGATGCTTTTGAAATTTTGAGTCCTTTTGAAATGATTACAGCTTGAATAAAAAGGAATGAATATTCACCGACAATTCAGGTGAATTTAACTTCATTTGAAAATGATTATTACAAACACTACTTCGCTGGATTTTCCATGCGCTGAAGAGAAAATCAAAGAAATCTCGCGAGACATCGTTTCATTCATGAATATTTCATGAATGAACATTTTCCGCGCAATTTTTACTATGTACGATATTTACAAATGTTTAGTATTAAATATAAATTAAAAGCCTGAGTGTATCGAAGAATCCCGTATGACTGACATTACTGAAGACAACGTATTTTTAACGTGTTTATATTTTGACCAAGCCGTCGGATAATTGACAAGTGATAAAAGTTTGTTTGAACAATTATACACAGGTGACAGAAATACTCGATAATCATATGGCTTATGTCACACGCCAAGGATGAGTAAAGGTAAATACCGGCTATGATAGAAAAGTGAATGTTTTTGTCAAAACATCGATCGAAGGTTTTGATGCCAAAAACATTTGAAAACTTTTGAATTCGCTATTTAATTACTAGCTATTTCACATTCCAGTGTGAATTTAAGGACCTTCACTCATCCAGCATGCTAGGTCACGTGGATCAAACTGACAGCTGAAAACATTGACTCAACGACATTTCATACACATCACAGCCCATGTCCTCAGTGTTACGATTAACAATATACAATTATGGCCCGCTGAGGAGGTGATATCTAAAATTGTCAACACGATTAAGGGTTATTCCATGAGGGCTTTAGCCCGAGGGGAATAACCCTTACTAGGGTTGACAATTTTGGATATTCACCGACTCAATGGGCCATAATTGTTTTATTATACCGAACGAACAAATGACAATAAAATATTGTAACAGATTGTCAAAACACTTACCATGTTACGTTAGAAAACTATTTTGTGTCAGTATTGAGTATTGTGTGAAATTTCGCGTATGTACAACAAAGGTAGACTCTTTCTGTAAAATAAAGATGGCCCTGAAAAGGGCCGTTTACAAGAGATATCGTCGACACTAGATGAATTTCCAAGTCTTGTTTGGTCTTCTTTCTTCGTCATTTGATGCACTTCTAACCTGGCCGTTGCCATATTTGTTTTTGTTTATCTGACGTTAAGTGACGTCATACTTTAAAGGGAGTTAACTATTGATTCACCAGGGAATAATAGGGTTGTTCGATGGAGGCTTCAATTTTCGGGTTATTCACCGGAAATAATAGGGTTGTTCGATGGAGGCTTCAATTTGATGGGGTTATTCATCTCCCTGCCAATTTTGGAAAAACATCGAAATTAATCTATGACACGTGATTCCGTATTAGCCAATCAATTAATTACTATATAATGTAAGGTATAATAATAACATTTGTACACAAATCGTTACAAGGATAAGGTAGACAATAGAAAATGAAAGGATATGGAGTAAATGTACATGGGACAAAATCGCACACAATACATAGAAAACATAGAAAATTATCAATGAACAGGGCTTTTATTCCTGTTCTTCATCTTGACAGTTGATGTAAGGTCTTCAACAATGAACGAACGATTCATACCCTACAACAAGGTCAAGACGGCCCTAGCGTTCTACTTAGAATAACTCAATGTATCAAGACAAGTGCTGTAGCAACATGATTAAATAAAAGCTGTCCATTTAATAGCAAAATGACTTTCTTACTCTTAGTGCTAGTCCAAATAATTATGACGAACCAAAAATCTCAAATGTTATTGCTAAATTTCACAGCATCAACTTTAAAATGTGTTACAGGGTTATAAGCACCTCTATGAATCTAGTGTTTATAAACTTTTTATTCCTTTTGTCATACTGCTATTGTTATATCCCCACCGTATTAAGTTTTACCTTTTCTTCTGTTAGTATGTACGTCCCTTACGTGTACATACGTCCGTACATCCAAAAATTAGTTTCTGTTCTCTAACTTTAGTTTTCCTAAACCAAATTGTATGAGACTTATACGCAATACTTATTTCCACATATAACACAGGTCAAGTTGAATTTTTGTGGCGTCGATTTTACAATTCTAGAGTTATGCTCCTTAACAAATGGAAAAGTTGCTTGAATTTTTTGTTTACGATCTCTAACTTTAGTTTGTCTCAACCAAATGTTATGAAACTTATACACAAAGCTCATTTTCAAAAAACACTGTTTAGATTTGAGTTTTGGTGGCGTCAGTTTTTTCTGTTCTAGAGTTATGCCCCTTTACAAATTTAAAAATTGTGATTGTTGTCGAGCCTTCGACTTTTGTCGAAAAAGCGAGACATAGCGATCCTACATATTGTCGGCGGCGTCCACAAATAGCACTCTATGGTTAAAGTTTTTGAAATTTTAATAACTTTCTTAAACTATCCTGGATTTCTACCAAACTTGGACAGAAGCTTGTTTATGATCATACGATAGTATCCAGAAGTAAATTTTGAAAAAAAAAATCCATTTTTTCAGTATTTTACTGATAAATGGACTTAATTTTTCTGCCAGGAAACATTACATTCACTCTGTGGCTAAAGTTTTTAAAATTTAATAACTTTCTTAAACTATCCCTGATTTGTACCAAACTTGGACAAAAGCCTGTTTATGATCAAAAGCAAGTATCTAGAAGGAAATTTAGTTAAAATTTTGTTCTTGTTTTTCCGTATTTTACTTATTAATGGACTTAGCTTTTCTTCCAGTTAACATTACATACAGTCTGCAATTAAATTTTAAAACATTTATTAGATTCATAAACTATCCTGGATTTTACCAAACTTGGACAGAAGCTTCTAACAATCAAAAGATAGTATAGAGAGGAATATTTTATTAACTTTTTCCTTATTTTTGTTGAGCCTGCGATTAACAGCAAAAGAAGGCGAGACACGGGTTCCATGGAACACTTACAAATATTTTTCAATTCCGTGCTCTAACTTTAGTGTGTCTCAAACAAATGTTACGAAATTTATACACAATACTTTTAACCAAAAACCAAGATCAAGTTTGAATTTTGTGCCGTCATTTTACTGTTATGGTTAGGGTTATGCCCAGTTACAAATGGAAAAAAAACTATAAAATCACAGGCCCTAGATATGGCATGGGCACATAAAGAAATTTAACAGAGCTTATTGTATATTTGATTATTTTAGAACAACAGTTTAAGGTTTCAATAGAAAATATCAAAATTTAAATGACAAACAATGAAAAAATAATTTTGATAATTGCTGAAAAGAAAATGGTTTAGTTAAAACATCAAAGCTGTGATTAAATACATATTTGATATAATACACATCTATAACCTATTTGAAATAATACACATCTACCGTTGCAAACTTCCCAGAGGTGCTATCCAGCACTTTGATTATAAAATGCATAAGTAAAAAACATATACATTTGAACTTTTTGAATGTTTTCTTTTCAGTTTGAAAAATTAATATAAAACTGAAAACATGCATTTTGTTATTTAACTGTTATCAAGTATGCTTAGACGTTCCTAGTTGTTTCTAAAACTTAGTGCTTTCTAGAGAAATATATTTCAACTTGGACAAAGTTATAAATTTTAGGGGTGTTTCATTTAAGATGTATTTAACCACTTACTCACAATTTGGATAATATACTGCATTCATCTCACATTGTCCCTTTCATGTTCATATAGATATAAGAAGATGTGGTATGAGTGCCAATGAGACAACTCTCCATCCAAGTCAAAATTTATAAATGTAAACCATTATAGGTCAAAGTACGGTCTTCAACACGGAGCCTAGGCTCACACCGAACAGTAAGCTATAAAGGGCCCCAAAATTACTAGTGTAAAACCTTTCAAACAGGAAAACCAACGGTCTAATCTATATAAAACGAAACGTATGTCCATATGTCACTGTGCATTTATTTATTTTTGTGGATTGAGAAAAACTTATATTTACGTGGATACTTGATTACATGGTTTTGCCAAAGTCTGTGCAAAAGCCTAAAAAAAATGTGCACTTCGTTGAATATTTAAAAAAATTCATGGTAAAACTATACCCGTGAAATTCATGAAAATTGGTATCCCATGAATAATAATGAATCTACAGTAAATATTACTCAGCTTTTGTATTGTGGAATAATTTGATATTTGGTCTGGAATTTTATCATGATGAGTTGTACTGTATCAGGGATTTTCAGATGGTTTGACAATACTATGATTTTTATAACACCCATTGAACATGGAGTTTTTAGCGAATTAGGGTATAACAATGCCTGCACTGAAACTTCATGTTTAAACGAATCCAATTACAATTTCTATCCAACAACTTTTCTCTTTGTATTATGTATAAGAAATACAGTAATGCTATCCATTTATTACTAGAAATTTAAGTATGCACTCTTAATTTGATACTAGCATCCCAAATACCAGTATTTTAAAATTCCATCAAAATTTCAGACTTCATTCCACATGTCCCCAAAGTTTTACGCCAAATATCTCCCATAATGTCTTCCTGGTTCAACACAGAACTTTCACCTGTTTTTAGTTTTTGGGGTTTTTTTTTAAGCTATAACCACTCATTCTTATATTTTTTTTCCAGATATAGACATATTAAAATTTCAAGAAAATAGATGAAACTGTGGCAACTTTAGAAATTGCAAACTTGAAATAATTAATATTGATTTTAGTAAAACCAATTTACTAGTAGCCCTTGAAGGATCTTGCACTATTTTTCATTAATCAAATAAACGTCAGCTCATTTATTTGGATATGAATATTTTGAAAGATCTGAATGCCTGAAGGTTCTTTTCAAATGTTGGCGAAAAAGATTTTCATTTTAAGAAGTTTCTAAATCATTTCATTATGAAATAAGGAGATGTGGTATGATTGCCAGTGAGATAACTATCCCCCAGAGACCAAATGATGTAAATGTTAGCAACTATATGTTGTGATATGGCCTTCAACAATGACCATTCAAGCTATAAATGACCCTGACATAAGAATGGGAAAAACAATTCAAATTAGAACAATGGCCTAATCTATGTACAAAACAACAAACAATAAAATGCTTCGCTGAGCGCAGCCTGATACATACGCAGAGGTCGAACCCTGAACAGTTGGGGCAAATTTGGATATAATATTCAAGCTTGATACTGTCTGAATTTTGATTGTGATCAAATTTTTGACATAATATAGGTTTCTGACACAAAATAAATGTGGTAAAAGATCTTACAAATCTATTGCTCAATACTGTGCAATTGAAGATTACTTCTTGAAACTTTTACAAAATTTGAAATTTGAAAATTTGTGAAAAATATGAATTCCTTAAATAAATTGGAACCTCCCCAGAACTTTTGAATCCCCTTGGAGCAATTACCCCAAGACTTGATCCAATTCTTTCCTTTGTAGTATGGAACCTTGTAGTACAATTTCAGAGATCCATACACATCTAACACAAGTTATTGTTTGGAAACTAGAAACTAGCATAATGCATGTTTTGGCCCTTTTGGTCCCTAATTTCTACATGTTTGAGGCAATTACCCCAAACTCAATCCCAGCCTTCCCTTTGTGATATGGAACCTTATGGTACAATATCAGAGAGATCCATACACTTACACACAAGTTATTGTCCGGAAACTACAAAAATTGTTGTTTTTGGCCCCTTTTAGGCCCTTAATTCCTAAACTGTTTGCCCCATAACCCTTAATATGAATCCCAACCTTCTACTTGTGGTATTAAACATTGTTGTACAATTTCAGAGCAATCGAAATACTTATACACAAGTTATTATCCTGAAACTAGAAAAATGTTTGTTTTGGGCCCCTAATTCCTAAACGGTTGGGACCATCATCCCCAAAATCAATCCCAACTTTCCTTTTGTGGTATTGAACCTTCTTAAAAAATTTCATAGAGATCCATTAACTTAAACTTAAGTATTGTCCGAAACCAATGTGTCTTCGGACGACGACGCAGACGATGACGACATCATACCATTATATGATCCCAAAAAATTTTTTGTGGTCGTATAAAAAACAAATATGACATACAATAACAAACAACAACCACTGAATAACAGGCTCCTGACTTGGGACAGACATAATACAGAATATGGCAGATCCAATAAAAATAAATTTTGTGATCAGGGCATCAGCATCTTCTATGTACTTTTATCAATGTATTATGATTAGAGAAATACATTTAGGTCTTCTTTTTGTGTGCTGGTAACTTGGGGCTGGCAATACCTTAAATAGTCTTCTACTGGAAATTTTTGAAGTATTAACAAACATAATAGTTATCTATTTTTATTTCTTTGTGTCATTTGGTTGCTGTTTCATTGATGTATTTCCTTACTCTACTTTTATTCATATGTATATATATAGAATAATGGCATTTTTGTTTTTGATACTGACTTTATCAGCAAGAATATCAAGGGCGAGCTGATATTCGAGCTGATGAAGTCAGTATCAAAAAATTAAATGCCATTATTCTTTTTATCGGCAATCTGTCTTAACTCTATGTTTTTTTGTAAAGAATAAGAAGTAAAATGAAATAATAAGTAAAACTACCTGTACGCGTACAAAACCTTGGGTTCGTTGTTCGGTTGTATGAATGAAGTCACATGCATTTCATTGATAAATTGAAGCGGATGGACAATAACATGTGACGTTACTGCACTGATACATGATGTCATTGCCTAATATTTTCGCGTATCAAGTCCTGTCCATGATATTGAAAATGTTAGGCAGCAAGATCAAAGGGGAAATGTTCTAATTGCCGATAAATTAGATTCTTAGGAATACCATTTCAATTCTCAGTAATGGCCTTAAGATCCAGTACTGAGCTTTAATCTGAGTTCTCAATTTGTTGAAAATAACATAACTGCTGTTTTTATAATTATTTTAGTTATAACATGTTTAAATTACTGTATACATGAAAATAAATGAAAGCAATAGAAGCTGTAGGACTACAAAATAATTTAATAAATAATGATTTTCTTATAGCCAGTTTACTAGTTGTCCTTGAAATTTTTCATTATTTTTCATTATTAAATGATAAAAGTACAGCAATGTGATGTTTGTTCAAATAAGAAGACTATTATAGGCTGTAAATGATAAAAGTACAGCAATGTGATGTTGGTTGAAATAAGAAGACTATTATAGGCTGTAAATGATGAAAGTACAGCAATGTGGTGTTTGTTCAAATAAGAAGACTATTATAGGCTGTAAATGATAAAAGTACAGCAATGTGGTGTTTGTTCAAATAAGAAGACTATTATAGGCTGTAAATGATAAAAGTACAGCAATGTGGTGTTTGTTCAAATAAGAAGACTATTATAGGCTGTAAATGATAAAAGTACAGCAATGTGGTGTTTGTTCAAATAAGAAGACTATTATAGGCTGTAAATGATAAAAGTACAGCAATGTGATGTTGGTTCAAATAAGAAGACTATTATAGGCTGTAAATGATAAAAGTACAGCAATGTGGTGTTCGCTCAAATAAGAAGACTATTATAGGCTGTAAATGATAAAAGTACAGCAATGTGGTGTTTGTTCAAATAAGAAGACTATTATAGGCTGTAAATGATAAAAGTACAGCAATGTGGTGTTTGTTCAAATAAGAAGACTATTATAGGCTGTAAATGATAAAAGTACAGCAATGTGGTGTTTGTTCAAATAAGAAGACTATTATAGGCTGTAAATGATAAAAGTACAGCAATGTGGTGTTTGTTCAAATAAGAAGACTATTATAGGCTGTAAATGATTTTATGCTATTTAGCTCAACTGGCTTACAGGCTTCATCGTCATCCATCATGTATTTTGTGGTATATTGTTGTAAACTTTTTAAAAAATCAATCATCATTGATAAAATAGAACAGAGGGTAAAATGCATTAATTTGTCTAATATCTGGAAAACCATGATAGACACAGAAATCCAAATGGGTTAAACATGCTGCTCAGAATGTCAACATCTACCTCTTTTCCATTTTTTATCAAAATTGTTATATGACATCTTATAGGAGTTAAAAGACAATTTTTGGCTAATTTTTCATGTTTTTGGCTTTTCAAAAACCAAAATTATTAAGTAGTGACTCTAAACAGCAAAAATTATCAGCAATACAAGATCTAACAAAAATGTTAAATGACCGAAACTTATTATAGGAGTTGTTGCCCTTAAATGATGAAATTTGTTTTACTATAATTTTTGTGATTTTGCCTATTATTTTGAAAAATATAATCGATATGTAGTATATGTAAACAGGAAAACTGATCAGCAATACAAGATATATATTTAATAGGTGACCGATTCAGGCTCTAAGGAGCCTCTTGTTTTATCAATAGTCTATTTGCCAATTCCCGTCATTGACCCTGTAATTAAAAGATTTATTTGTCAGTTGTCTCTCTTAAGCTTTTCAGATCTTTTAATTACATTTAATTTTTGTCAAGCCTGCGACTTTTGTCGCAGAAAGCTCGACATAGGGATAGTGATCCTGCGGCGGCATTAACTAACTACTTAAAAGCTTAATATTTCAGAAGGTAAAAGACCTGGATGCTTTATACTTTGTATATAGATGTCTGATGCCTTATGTTATGAAGTTTCCTTCTGTCATATGTCCTTTGTCCTTGACCTAATGTTCATGGTTCAGTGACTACTTGAAAAAAAGTTAAGATATTTTGTAATGTTAATTTCTCTCTTATTATGAGTAATAGGATAACTATATTTGGTATGTGCATAACTTGCACAGTCCTCATGCCTGTCAGACAGTTTTCACTTGACCTCAACCTCATTTCATGGATCAGTGAACAAGGTTAAGTCCATATCTCAGATACTATAAGCAATAGGTGTACTATATTTGGTGTATAGAATGATTGTAAGGTGTACATGTCCAACTGGCAGGTGTCATCATACCTTGACCTCATTTTCAGTAGTTCAGTGGTTAAAGTTAAGTTTTTGTGTTTTGGTCTATTTTTCTTATACTGTATGCAATAGGTAAGCTATATTTGGTGTATGGAAGTACTTTATGATGTTAATGTCAGTCAAGCAGGTTTTATTTGACCTTGACCTCATTTTCAGGGTTCATTGCTCAATGTTAAGTTTTTGTGTTTTAGTCTGTTTTTCTTAAACTATAAGCAATAGGTCAACTATGTTTGGTGTATGGAATCATTGTAATGTTTATATGTCTGTCTGGCAGGTATCATCTGACCTGGACCTCATTTTCATGGTTCATTGGTCAATGATAAGTTTTCATGGTTAAGTTTGTTTCTTAGATACTACATTTAATGCATCAGCTATATTTGATCCATGGAATGATTGTAGAGTGTATACGTCTGTCTGGTAGGGTTCATCTGACCTTGACCTCATATTCATGGTTCATTTGTCAATATAAAGTCTTCATGGTTTGGTCTGTTTCTTGTATACTATAAGCAATAGGTCAACTATATTCAATGTATGGAATGATTGTAAGGTGTACATGTATTTCTGGCTTGGTTTATCTGACCTTGACCTCATTTTCTTGGATCATGATAATTTAATGTGATACATGTAGTAAAACTATATATTTAGGGCTATCAACATAAAATCAGTGGTTACAAGTAAAGCAGGCGAGACATTTTAGCGTGTGCACTATTGTTTGTTAATTTAGCTAAAAACTTTTGATATCAGCAGTTATTTTTCACTAAAAATTGGTTAAAAAGCTGATATATCACTTTCTACTTATCATGCTTTGCATGTGCAGAAGCCAATTTTGTCTGGTATAGAACCAGTCTATGATTGACAAAAGGAAGCAATTTGTGTTAAAAGTGTGTAATAACAGAATCAAGGTAATTGGCAAATGGAATATTGGCAGCTTGTTTATCTTAACATTAAGACCATTATCTATTACAATGTGAGACATTGTTGTCAGAAAATTAAACCACAGTGTAAATCTGTAAGTTAGAAAATAAACCAGAGTAAATCTGTGACAGAAAGTCAAACCACCAGTCCTTTACTAAGGTGAAAAGCAAAATTATTTGGGGTCTGGTAAATTCTAACCTTATGATGTACTGGATTTTAACACATTCATAAGAAAAGTACTCAATTTGGATCAATTTATTCTGGTATATATTAATAAAAATTGAAAATGCATAAAAACTAGAAAATATAATGTTTTCCCAACACATCTATATACTGCAGCAAATTTTGATCACTTGATTCTCATTGAAAATCCTTTAAAATTAATAATTTATTTTTATATGATAATCCAGGTAAAAAAATTAAATCTGAAATTGGTTTGAAGTTACTTTGAACCACCCTGGTCATCAAATTTCCCAGGGCATGTTTTCATGATAATAATAAATGTAAAATAAACTAAGATTAGATTAGGCCTTTAAAGTGTCGAAAACTACAAAATACATTCTGTTATAAAGTGATGTTATTTAAAAGTTATGGTTTGGGAGGAAATAATCACTTATACACAAAGCTATCTTATTTCGATTTATCAATCTTGTGAGTGTTCGCTTGTGTGAACCCTTATTCAGGGTTACAAATGCCAAAATCATTGTACCTTTTGTTTGTAATATATTTTATTCCACTTGTTCAACTTGACTTACTCTTGGACAGAAATTCTGACATATTTATACATAGCTGTATCTATGATTTCAGAATGTTTATAATGCAAATTTGAAGATTTTTATTTAATTTTGTATTTAAAATTTGACCTAGCAAATATGCATCATGTACATAAATCAGTTTGCTTTGGTGTTCTGAACTTGTAACTTAAATTAGTTAGATTTGTGGGTTTGTTCAAAATATTTGCAAATACTTGTATTAAGAGTATTAAAAGACAGATTATGTCGTTATACATCATATTTTCATTGTGACTTAAAGTGAGTGACAAGTGAGGCAAGTTCTATAAACTGTTAATTTCATATATCATTGAATTTAAATTAAGCTCTATCAATTAGAAAGGCTCAATTATTTGTTTTCACATGATTTACAGTTATGACACTAATTTGATTTGTTTTAATTGTTTTAACATAGAATTAATTTGAAAATTTTATGTATATCATTTAACATAGGTAAAGGAGAATTATTAATTAATTTTGAAAATTTATTGCATGTTTAAAGATGAAAAAATTCAGAAAAAGTAAATGCTTTTCAAAACTAGGTGTAAATTCTTGTTATTCTTAGGCTAAATATCAAAACCTTATCAATTTTAATTTACTTTTATTGGCAAAATGAAAGTGATAAAATTGTTTATAACAGTGTGTAATAGTTGTTTACGACACATTGAGTTTACATTGCAGAGATATTCAGTTTTCACTTGTCAGGACTAATACAATTACCCAAATTAAACTATTTACAGGTAAACAGATTGTTGGAGGAAGTGATGACCAGTTAGCAACTAGTAGTCCTCAAGACAACAACCAGGGATTAGGTATAAGTGAAGAACAAAATATTGAACAAAGCCAAGAAAACCAGGAGGATACGATAGATCAACAAGAAACCAGTCCAATCGACAAAATGAGTTCAGAGGAGAAAACTATTGAGCCTGTTGAAACTATTGCTGAAGAGCAAAAGACAGATGAAATAGAACCAAAGAAAGAGGAAAATGAGACTAAGAATGAAACAAATGATGGACAGAAGGAAGAAGAAGTTACTAAGCATGAAGAAACAAAAGAAACAGAAAAAGATATAGCTGCTGAGGAGGAGCAAAAAAGACTTGAAGAAGAGAAAAAAGAAGAGGAAGCAAAGAAATTAGCAGAGGAGGAAGAAAGGCGTCTTTTAGATGCTAAATTGGAAGAGGAGGAAGCAACAAAAAAGAAAGCTGAGGAAGAGGAGGAGTCAAGGCGTCGTGCAGAAGAGGAGGCAAAACTTCAAGCAGAGGAAGAAGCAAGAAAGCAAGCAGAAGAGGAAGAGCAGAGGAAAAATGCACTTTTGAATCAGCAAGAATCAAAAGATGCCATGCAACAATTGATTGACGACAACACAAGATTGGCTGATGATGCAAAAACTGCTAAAGAGGAACTTCAACAAGTCACAGAGAAACACAAGGTTGTAGAGATTGAATTAAGTGAATTAAGGAAAGAAAATGACGAAAATAAGGTTCAAGTGAAAAATTTACAAGAGGAGCTAGAGAAATTAAAAAGGCAAACTCCAGGTACAACAGAAAATGAAGATAATGATGCCCAAATAAAAGACTTGCAATTGAAATTAAAACAGATTGCTCATGAAGATGAGGAAAAGGAAAAGAAAATTCAAGAATTAAGTAAAGAACTTCATCAACTTAAAATAGAATTACGTCAGAAAAGTGCAGGACACTCTAATGATAGAAATGCAGCAGAGAATCCCAAATCAAAATCTTGTGTTATTTTGTAAATTCCATATATAGGATAAAGAGAACCATGAATGATATTTTCTGAAACATATTCTGTGATAGGTTCATTTTGTGAAACCATCTAAGTCTTTGGTGCATATTTATCTCAAAGTAAGTGTATATTGTATAAATGTAAATTACCATTCAACTTATTGTACACTCAATTTTTTTTCATTTTCCTGTAAATAGATTTAGTTTACAAGAAATAATTTTAGACTTAATTTCAAATAAAATCTATTATTCGTTTTCATGATTTATTTAATTTAAAAGTAAAGGGTACAATAAACTTTTTCGCTTTATTTGTAAAATTGTTTAATATGTAAATTACTTTTATTTATTTTATAGAATAATGTAGACTCCATGAAGTGCAATCAAACTGATAAACAAAACTAATTTATGTATAGATATGTAAATTACCCTAATCTTGACTTTACATGTTTGTACATATTAATTCTCATATTCATTTGCTAACCAATATTTAATTGAATATGAGGGTCTGTACTAAAATGAATTTAGAAAGCAGTTTTCATCGAGTATAGTGGTGAAATTTTACTAAGTTTAGGACATTATTTTAGATAAATGTAATTATAAATAACCTGAAAACAATTAATTTCAATCAATAATGTGAAAACACTTGACCCCTGGACCTCCACCTAATTTTTTTTGGGGGGGATGGGGGGTATGATATGGCTTATAATAAGTAAATTGTGATTGGGTCAATTTCATTATTGAAGAAATCAAACTAAAAATCCTAAGAAAAAATGGATATGGTGAAAAAAGGGTGGGTTTGTAGCCTGTGGAATCTAATGCAATAATTACCAAAGAAGAACTTTTGTAAAATGTTTGTTCCTTTTAAGCCTTGACTAGTTTTTTTCTTCAGATTTAGGATATAAACAATTATTTTTGAATAATATAGAATTTGAACTTCGGCAAAATCTGTAGTGATGTTAGCATAATTCATACTTTGATGACCCCAGTAGTTAAGACCCCCTACTGGATGATACCAGAAGTTTGTTTGTAGCTAAGCACCCAGTGTTTATAATAGTTTACCTTAACCTTTATAAGTATGGACATTTAATTAATCTGATAGCCTTTAATCTACTTTGATTATATGTATGAAAGTCGTGATTAGAAAGTGTAAAATTATTTTATCTTATATCAAACTTCATAATTTATTTTAAGGATTTTCAGTCAATACCAAAGTTAAATGTCCTGACTGAATTTTTGAGTTCTATTTATTGACTGTTATGTAATTTATTGATAACATTCTATTTAATCTCAGAGGTAGTTTATTTGAACTGCATAAATTATTATTGACTTGGCATGTGCAATTTAGATTAGGGGAAGGGGAATAACTCAAAATAATCATTAACTTATTATTGTGGCAAGATAAGATATATAAAGTGCATTTCTTTTTCAAAATCTTGGTAAAAGAACAGAGTCAAAGTTCTAGGGAATAATATCCTGTTATTAAAGTCAATATTAATCCTTTTCTAAAGCTTTGAAATTTTCATTATAAATTAGCTATGTGTGAAAAATAGGACTATTTAATTGGAAAAATGCACTTTTCATTCTCTTGACATGTATATTTTTATACAGAAAGCTTTTCTTTTTTTCTAGTCAAACAGTCAAAATAAAGCATTATACTATGTTTTTTGTACTGAAAAGGGTTCTATGTTTGTGTGATATGTAATTCCAATTAGACCTTATTTTCAATCTTTCACAAAAAAAAAATTGATACATAATTTTAGTCTACTTATTTGTAATATTGTTAGTATAATTTATTATTGTGTTGTCCTCCCAATGAACTATAGAAGATTTGTCTTCTCACTATATTTTTGTGAAATCCGTCCAGGAATTTTATTGTTATACTTTAAATCATTAATAAATTTCAGTTTAATTTACACAAAATGCCAAAATTAGTATTAGAACAACATGTATTACAATAATATGTATGTTGAATATAACTATTTTTTCTAGATGAAGTTTCAGGTTTTGAAATACATATATAATTGATCTGTAATTGTTACAAAATAGCTTTATAAAACTTGTTATTGTCATTTTGTTTGAATTGTTACTGGTCTGATCTGTTGGTCCCATATCAGTCCTTCTACTAATCTTACTATATAGTTTTTATTCCCATATTATTTATTATACCCCATGGAACAAAGTTCAATTGGGTATAATGTTTTTGACCCATCTGTCCGTCAGTCAGTCTTGTTCTTGTCATTACAACTCCTCTGAAACCACACAACAGAATGTCATGAAACGTTGTAGATAATAAAGGACATACTGTGTAGATATGCATATCGAGAAAAAATTCTGATTCAACTTTTTTTACAAAAACTTGAACTTAGAACATCATTTCATGAAACTTTGTAGATAATAAGGGCATACTATGTAGATGTGCATATCAACAAGATATCATGATTCAATTTGTTTTATCTAGGAGTTAAGCCACTTTGAACTTAAAACTTTGGCCAAAATATTCTACTGCAACAGTTTGTCATTGCAACTCCTCTGAAACCACACAGAATTTCATGAAACTTTGTAGATATCAAGGACATTATATGTAGATGTGCATATGCACAAGAAATTTTTATCAGTTGACTTTTGTAGGAGTTATGAGTCTTTGAACTTCGGATTCTATTGAGATTTTGTTTGCCTAGTGACAATGTGGGGGCATGGGGTATGTGAGCATGCTCACAAAGGTTCTTTAATTACATTAAAAAGGATAAGTGGAATGAAAAAAAATATCATAAGAAGTGGGGCCATATTCCAATCATCTTGATCGTCTGTCAGCTCGTCCAACAAATATTTTATTACAAATTTCTCAGAAACTGAACAGAAAGACTTCATATTTGGTCAGTAGCTTGACAGTAATGAGTTTCAACTTTGAAGATGTGGTATGTATGCCAATGAGACAACCAGTGGCAGATCCAGAGGAGGGGTTCCGGGGGTTGGAACCCCCCCTTTTTTTTGGACAATCAATGCATTTGAATGGGGACATATAGTTGGAACCCCCCTTTATCCTGGGTTGAGAACCCCCCTGTTTGAAATGGCTGGATCCGCCCCTGGAAAAACTATTCATCAGAGTTCAAATAAAGTGGATGTAAGCAATTGTAGGCCACAATACGGCCATCGACAGTGAGAAAAACCCAACCATATAGTGGGCTCTAAAAGGCACTGACATGAAAAATGGGAAACAATTCAAACAAGAAAACTAATGGCCTAATTTACAACAAAACAATTTACAAAAAATAAATATGACAGACATGAACCACTGAACTACAGGCTCCTAACTTTGGACAGGCACATAAAGAATGTGGTGGGGTAATTGGGGTTAAACATGTTTGTGAGTGCTCAACCCACCCTTAATTGGGTATTTTCATGATGTTGAATGAACTTAGAGTTTTTCCCGTTTCCAGAGTCTACTTGAGGGGTATCTGTTGATATTTCTGTTTGTCCTATCTGTTATCAGGGATGACTCTTGTTGAAAGGAGTTCCCTTTTCATGAGTCTACTTGAGGGTGTCTGTTGATATTTCTGTTTGTCCTATCTGTTGTCAGGGATGACTGTCTTGTTGAAGTTTTTCCCTTTTCACAAGTCTACTTGAGGGTATCTGTTGATATTTCTGTTTGTCCTATCTGTTGTCAGGGATGACTGTCTTGTTGAAGTTTTTCCCTTTTCACAAGTCTACTTGAGGGTATCTGCTGATATTTCTGTTTGTCCTATCGGTTGTCAGAGATGACTGTCTTGTTGAAAGGTTTTCCCTTTTCACAAGTCTACTTGAGGGTATCTGTTGATATTTCTGTTTGTACTATCTGTTGTCAGGGATGACTGTCTTGTTGAAGTTTTTCCCTTTTCCAGAGTCTACTTGAGGGTATCTGTTGATATTTCTGTTTGTCCTATCTGTTGTCAGGGATGACTGTCTTGTTGAAAGGTTTTCCTTTTCACAAGTCTACTTGAGGGTATCTGTTGATATTCCTGTTTGTCCTATCTGTTGTCAATGATGACTGTCTTGTTGAAAGTTTTTCCCTTTTCACAAGTCTACTTGAGGGTATCTGTTGATATTCCTGTTTGTCCTATCTGTTATCAGGGATGACTGTCTTGTTGAAAGTTTTTCCCTTTTCACAAGTCTACTTGAGGGTATCTGTTGATATTTCTGTTTGTCCTATCTGTTGTCAGGGATGACTGTCTTGTTGAAAGGTTTTCCCTTTTCACGAGTCTACTTGAGGGTATCTGTTGATATTTCTGTTTGTCCTATCTGTTGTCTGGGATGACTGTCTTGTTGAAAGGTTTTCCCTTTTCACGAGTCTACTTGAGGGTATCTGTTGATATTCCTGTTTGTCCTATCTGTTGTCAATGATGACTGTCTTGTTGAAAGGTTTTCCTTTTCACAAGTCTACTTGAGGGTATCTGTTGATATTCCTGTTTGTCCTATCTGTTATCAGGGATGACTGTCTTGTTGAAAGTTTTTCCCTTTTCACAAGTCTACTTGAGGGTATCTGTTGATATTCCTGTTTGTCCTATCTGTTGTCAGGGATGACTGTCTTGTTGAAAGTTTTTCCCTTTTCCAGAGTCTACTTAAGGATATCTGTTGATATTTCTGTTTGTCCTATCTGTTGTCAGGGATGACTGTCTTGTTGAAGTTTTTCCCTTTTCACAAGTCTACTTTAGGATATATGTGATATGTCTGTTTGTTCTATCTGTTGTAACCACCTGTGGTCCCCTGATTGTGCTCAAATTGATGTAATATACTAAAGACTTTATACTTCTTATCAACTCTTTCTCTACCAAGGACACACCATTTAGGAGTGATAGCAAATTTTTGTCAGCTTGTCAGAAAAATGTATGTGATTAAAGTAACATGTCTTCCTGTGGACAGTTACATTTTTGGCTAGAATCTCAGTGTGTTGGTCTAATATGTAACAGACATCTTCATGTCATATAAAAGTGTCGACTTCCTGAATATAGCAAAAACTAGTCTAACCACCAACAAACTTATATTGGAATGTTTACATAGAAGCAAACTTTTATGACCCATACATTTCATGGTCAACTTTGTAAGCACAAGATATTTTGGTTTGGTTGAACCAGATTTAATGGTACTTAAACTTCCCATATCTTTCTGGGAATACCATTCCAAAATCAATAGGTGTCTTCCCCAAAATTGACTTTACTAAACTGTATGGGTTTTACTATACAGTATGGGTATGAGCTGACTACTGTAAATTCAGAAATTATTGCGAGGTTTTTATTAATGCGAATAATGCAACTGAATGAGTATCGCAATAATAAAAACTCGCATTCTGATATCAGATCCATATAACTGTATGCAGATTTCCCTGAAATCGCAATAATTAATCTGGCATTTTAGTCCATTCTTCAAAATTCACTATAATAAATGCATGCAATAATTTCTGAATTTACAGTATATGGTTTTTGGTTTTTGCTCATTGTTGAAGGCTGTGCAGTGACCTTTAATTGCTTAAATCCATGTTATTAAGACTTTATTGGATAGTTGTCTCATTGTCAATCATATCACATCTCCTTACTTTATATTTATTTTCACCCAAATTTAAAGGCACGAAATTGACCTTTGATTCAAAGATGACAACTGAAAACCAGATTGTCAGTCTTTTCATTGATGATGTGGTATTATTTTCATGACTGGTGACCTGAAAATCAATTAAGGTTTCCTCTCACTAAGGGAAGTTACCTACAAAATTTAGCCAAAAAGTACGAAGATATCAAAACATAAATCTAGGGACAAATGACACCTAGCCAATAGACAAACTTTCTACAAAACATTACACAGAAAACTTAAGTTTAGAAACACAAAAACACAAATCCTATCAATAACCTTATGCTTCAGAAGAGAAAGCAGTTCCTGCTACACTAGTGATGAGCCTTGTGTTCCTCAAGTTAAAACTGATCCAACTAGCCAGAGTCTGTGATGAGGCTGATAGATGTCTCATGCTGATCATTTCCCTATTTATAACCCAGCATTGCATACCGGTATTGTATATTCTGTTACTTAAGAACATGACATAATGTTCGATTTGAAATAAAATTACTAAGTGTTTTCATGACAAAGGACGCATAATAACATTTACAATATAAAAACACACTAAAACAAAAAATCACATAAACCAATAGCAAAAATAACACAAACCTCACAAAAAAGAAAACATTGGGTGAACTCCTGGGATGTAGACTGGTAAGCATTTCCTGCCCGATTAGTAGCACCAGTCGTGTTGGTCTTAAAAAAGTAGAATTGGTTGCGCTACAAGAAATGAAACTGGTTAATTATATCTAATAGATTTTCATCAATGCTCCTTGTATATGTTCAACTTCAAACTTTTCCATTCAGAAGGGGATACTATTGCTCAATCTTTAGTTTTATGTGTGAAAATAAGGAGATGTGGTATGATCTACCAGAATTCAAATGACACTGGCAATTTAGGCCAATGTTAAATATGAGTTTTCATAGGGTTCAGTGAGAAGTTTTATGGCATCAATTCCACCATTTATTTTTGATCTGGAGGAAATAAGGATCTTCATTTGGTTCTCCAAAACCATTACTACTGTAAAGTTTGAAACAATGGATGGCTTAAGAGTTTTGTAGCAAACTAAATTTGAAAATTAAGCAGTCAGAACCAAGAATTGCCTCTGACAATCAAACTAACATCCTAATTTATAATAATACATTTTATGAAAAATAAATTTGACAGACATGAACCAATGACAGCCAATGAATTACAGGCTCCTGACTTGGGACAGACACATAAAGAATGTGGCAGAATTAAACATGTTTGAGAGTGTTCAACAGTGGTGTAATAGCACAACATAAGAACTGTAAAAATCAGTTGCAAAAGTCTTAACTCAATAGATCAGTACAAAGCAGAAAAACAATAACACAAAGCACCGAAATAAGATTACTTGCAATTACTGAAAGCTAGTTCAAAGCCAATTGCAAACTATTAAATAAATCATGTTCACCCAGACTAACAAGTTTTTTTTTAATGAACCTAGTTGTTTCAGAGACTATAATAATATTAAAAGATGAAACAGACAATGGTACTTATTGGGTTTTTAAAAAAATTTTGGGGAGAGGGCTCACAAAAATGATATAAGATCAGATTATCAAAGCCGCATTTAAATAAAACTTTTCTGTGCTTCTCAAACTTCATATCAAGAAAGACAACATTCAACTGCCATTGTCTCAAGCCTGCGGTCTTCAACAGCCCTCTCGCATAGGTCATTAGGGAAAAAATACCAGTATATCAAGTACGAAAAATACGATAGCCATTGTTTTATAAGGATAACTTATGGAACTTAAAACATCAGTTGACGTGTAGCATTTACTCACTGACCTGTAATTACCATGAAGTGAAGTATCGGTATCTTTTTTTTAAATTAAGTTTTAAATCCACACAAAATACTACATGTAAACATTTCTCTCAATTTGAAATTTATAAATTTGGTATGTCTGAAGAGCTTTTCTGGATTTACCTTCATTAAGAATGCTCAAACTCAAAAATTGAAAGCCAAGGATGTATGCGACTATAGGACTTAAAAGGACCTTAAAAAGAATTGCCAAATCAATCTATGGTCTAAGGAGACTAAAGTGCCCACACATATTTGATACAGACCAAAACAAAGTATTCCACTGAGTGCAAAGAAAACCAAATATGCTGACAGACAGGCATCAAAATTACAAGTCCTTTCAGTACCAACCAAGAAATCATTCTGTCATATGTTGATTCGCCTATAGAGTAGTTCTTTTAGATATTTCCCTACACAGTTTTGCCAGGTGGTTCCTGAAAAGGTGTCAACATATATTGCTATAGCTATTCAACAAGACCGAACAGATCACAAATAGCTGAGGCAAAACTAGCATTCCATTTCTAAATATACTGTAAGGGAGATAGCTCTCGAAACTCTATACACAATATATAACATGTACATTGCCAAAAAATATAAAAATAATTTGTATGAGCTATATAAACTGGAAGTAAAGCAAGATTGGTACAGTTTTTGTGCTGTTTTGAAGTAAGTGGAAATAAAATTATATTTTCTGACAACTTAAGTGCAATGTATAGTGTTTTTATCCTCCAATTTAATGTTAACAATTTTAGAGTTAAGTTCTTCAATACCCAAATGCTTTTTTTAATATTTAAAGACATCAACATAAAACTGGCCGGTGAGAAGACCCCAAAATAAGCAGGGACATAAACAGTAAAAATAAAAGCAGGATACCAAGAGACAATATTTGCATACTGAACTGTGAGTGAACTCGTAAAAGATAGGCCTTTTAAAACATGTAGGGCAGGAATAATATTCCTGTATAGACATCCTCAGTTAGCATTCGACAACTTTGTTCAGTTTCTTAAATTCCTGTTATGCTGTTTAGGAGGATTTCCCTCATTAAAAGACTATTACTACATTTTGCAATATTGAAGATAGTAAATTTTGTTATCTCCCCTTTAACATGATGGAACAAGATTATATTCCTGAATGCACATCCTAAAGTAGTATTCTACAACAAAGTTTCATCAATATCCACGGAGGTGTGCTTACAAGAGGCAATTACCATGGTAATCTATAGATGATTATCTCCCCTTTGACATGATGGACCAAGATTACATTCCTGAATGCACATCCTAAAGTAGTATTCTACAACTGTGTAAAGTTTCATCAATATCCACAGAGGTGTGCTTACAAGAGGCTATTACCATGGTAATTTATAGAAGATTATCTCCCCTTTTACATGTTGTACCTATATACTCCTTACTGCACATTCTCAGGTAATGTTTTACAACTGTGTAAAGTTTCATCAATATCAATCCAGCCCTAGTTGGCTGATTGCAGGATAATGATTGGGAGACCTTTTCCTGACAGTTAAGTAAATCAACACTCACACATTGCCTAGATATTTATTATGAATTAGTGTTTCTACAAAATCTTTATTGTCTGTATACAAAGCTGAAGGAATAAGTGGTACGAGATGAGATACCATACAATTATGTGAACAATTACAAGCAAAGAAATATAAAATGGTGAACACAAGACAGTTTCGTCTTCATAAGTAGACAGATCATTTAAAGGTGGCAAACTTATAGGAATTGTTAACATAGCAAGATAAAATTTGATCCTGATGAAAAGCTGTGGTTTCTAAACAATTTATTATCAAATTAATTAATAAATTAAAATGACAAAATATATATCCAATATCTTGTAAAAAAAAGAAATGTTTTTCTTATGAAATGCATTACTTCTTTCCTTGATCAGTTTTTGAGATTTTCTATTAAGAATATATCATTCAACACAATTATTTATTATAAGTAAATGACAAGAGTTCAAAATTTTAAAATCTATCTGCTTATGAAGAGTGTAATGTCAGTAACAGATAAGGTTTTCGGAAATGTACTACAATAAAATGTATTCTTCTTCTACAAATTAACAAAATGCAACACAAATTGCACAAATAACCTATTATATATTTTCTGAGCATTTGATGTTCTGAACAGTATGACATAATAAAAAAAATACTTCAAAAAGAAATATCTGTCATTATAATTATATATGTTGCATTTGACATTGTATCAAAAACATTTTTTTATTACCGGTATAATCATTTTAATTTCTGTGAGATTCCATCCATTTTTGAGAATTCATATTGACTTAATTTTAATCTAATCTAGCACAATCATTATACCAACCAGTGGTGTTTGTTCATGTTAATATGAAAAGAAATGTCTAATTCTAAAGAGCTTTGTCTACGTGCCAAAAGTCACAATTCAATACACAATCTATTTAATTCACTGCCTTCTTGACATTTTTGAGAAATCTCTAAGTATATGTTGAGTAATATTTCCTCAATTGGTTCATCTAACAATTATTCATAAACAACCTAATATAAGCAGATCTTTGGGGTAAAATAGCTGCTTCTTTCAATTAAATTCTAAAGAAAAGGAATTTCTATAGAATTGCCTCGTAATTCATCTTTTTAGAATGTAACATTTTCAATGCAATAGCCACTGTACAGAACATTAAATCTAATTTCAAATTATTTTTAATTTTCATAAGAGTACATCAATATAATGACTATTACATAGTAGCTTTTGTTCAGCTGTAAACAAAAAATGTCACATCGCAATGAAACGAGGTAGTATCTTTGTCCAACATGACAAGGCCTCCCATTCTTATTTTATGAATCTTTTCTTGAGCTATATCATATTTCATAACTTAAAAATGTGCATGATATAATAAATTCCAGTTATTTCCCTTTATTGAAACATTTTTTAAATTCTTAGTTTTACCACCACCTACAGTCATTAAATTTAAGTAAAAGCCTGATCAACAATATAAACTAGGCAGTTTAAAATATAATGTATTCAACATGCTGTTTAATCTACAAGAAAATTATCATACTGCCTAAAATTTCAATGACATCATTGATCTAAATATCATTTGAGAAATCAATCATCTGTCTTCACATTCAAAAATTATCAAATATTATTTAGCTCTTTGATCTTCTAATACATAACTCTGGTTAGTATAGTTACATTAGTATTTACACTCATTTCAAGGGTCACCTTTCAAATTATTGCTGTTTTTTTTTTTTGGTAATTGTGGAAAAATATAAATGTATATAAATTTACATCTAATTTCATTCTCATCACTATCCTAATATAATCAATCTGTATTATGTCATTTTAATTAAATCAACTTGATGAGTTTTTTGTTTTTATCAATGAAGTTGTTTAATCACGGCTGATCTAGTGAGAAATATATACAACACATGACGTTTCACTCAATCAAATGATATGGTGACTAAGGGGAGATAATTTACATTTAAATAAAGAAAAAGGATAATGTGAATTAAAGTAAAAAATTCAGCAGAGAATAAATAGTGAACATATCATAATTCAATATATAGTGGTCTTGAAAACCTTAGGAATGTTACATTTTATCGTTGCATGCAAAGTTAGTATAAAAAGTGTATTAAAAAATGTCACTATTTGAAGCTGGAATTAAAATTGCACTTCAGTAAAAATTTATAAATTCAAGAATCAAAATAAAATCTGAGTTGGTACAAGGTGCTTTGTACAATCACCTATGATAAATTCATAGAACACCTCAGTTTATTGATGCCAATTTAAATCATTTGATATGCAATTCTGTAACAAATTTTAATTCCAGCTTACAACAATAGTTTGGCAAGAAACCTACTTCTTGATCTACACAACATCTACTAATGTGAAAAAAATCTACTATTTAGAACCAATATGTCTTCATCATCTAATATACAAATACAAAACATTAAACAAAACAAACAACTATTGCTTAAAATTTGACATGAACTGTAAAACATAATTATTCAACAAATTATTTATTTCACAAATAAGCTAAAATATATGACCAGTATTCTTTCAAATTCTAAAATTATGCAAAATATCTTAATTTCAAAGTTTTTTTTTACCTAAAGAAGCTACTATTATGACCAAGAGCATTGATAAATACAATCATGTACTTTAAAAAAAAAAAAAAAGAATTTGAAGCACAAAAATAAACAATAAATTTACTAATAAAAATCCTGTTCCAGAGCACTATCTCAAGAGATAAATTTAAGATTCTTTTTATTTAAGTTCAAGTTCATCATTTTCTGACTACAACAACAGGGCATCTTGCATGTTGAACAATGAAATCGCTAACGCTTCCCATAAAGGTACGACGGATCTTTCCCAATCCCCTGGTCCCACAGATGATTAGGTTAGCTTTGTGGGTTTCTGCAGCTTCAATGATAGCTTCTCCTGGTTTTTTGCCAGTCAGTATAAAGGCTTCACCCTTAATCTGAAAGTATAAAAATATAGTTCAAAACCAATATAATTGGAATTAAAGACAATGTATAAAAACATGCTAAAATGGCCCAGTTAAAGAAATTATATGCATTGCTCTTATAAGTCTGAAATAACAAAAAGATTAAAACTCTTCAATCTATTCAATATTATGTTATTTTCATATCTAAATAAGGAGGATGATATATGGTCACATAATTATACAAACATCATTTTGATGTTACTGTGACATCATATATTTGTCATAATTGACAAATCTGACCAAAATAACCATTTCCCATAATAGATTTGTTAATTAAACAATCACAAATAAACTACACTTCCGTAGATAGTGTAGCTGTTAGTATCCAATTCTACAAGAAATGTACCAGCATCTGAAACAGCAAGTCATGTTTTTAACTAAATTTTGGTAATAGTACTAAGACATTATTTCTAAATCAATTTTTATAAGCAGGATTTCTAGTATAACTGTGAAAACATTCACACAATATGATTGAATTAAGTCATATCTTTTGTCAAATAACCTTTTGCTTACACAAGAAACAAATTTACTGACATGAATCTGCAATTTCATTTTCATTTAAAGAGTTTTTTGTTGCATTGTTCTTTGAAATTTATGATGGGTTTTTGGTCAGATCTTGTTTCATTAAGGTTTGTAGTGTTGTGTTGTTGTTTGGATACATTGTTGTTTTTTATTCATATTTCCCCAAACTTTCTACTAGATAATCCAAACTAATTAATGAAAAGTGAGGATAGCATGCAAGCTTCAGGTCACAATGTCATGTTGAGTAATTTAAGCTGGTTAATGGAGAAGTGACACACAGTAACAGGTCACAGCATTTAGTATTATAGATATTGATAATCTATACTTACTGATCAATCAAAACTCTTTTTTTCACAGTAATGAGCAGGATCTTGTTTAATTCAGGTTAACTTCCTTAACATTTACAATTTGTTTGGTCTTTCATCAAAATCATGTCTTCGAAAATTTGTGAACAAACCTCTTGTCTTACAAGATGAGATTCTTACCATCAACTTTACACTATTTATACTTACAACCTTTTGTGCAATGGAAGGGTGTTGGTTAAAAAGCTTGTTTGGTTATGCAAGCAAAAATATTTTGAAGTAAAGAAGAAAATAAGTGTATTTGTATTAAATAATACCTAGAACAAATCAAGCTGTCAGCAGATCAGTACTAAGTTTCAATAAATCATACCAATAGCCATGTAAATTTACATAAGCAGTGTCAGTTAAGCCCAAGATGATAAAAAATCTAAAACCTCTCAAAAAATATTACTACACATGTCAATTTTACCCTAACATTCTGACTGACAACAGCAGATAACATCTGCAGTACAAACTGCATTTTCAAAATTAATCAGCTAGGATCATAGTAAAGGACTTCCAATATACTGTGAAAGTACTTTTATTCGTGGGTATCAATTTTCGTGGTTTGAGCAAAAGTTACATGTTCTTGGGTTCTTAAATTCATGGATTTTAGTTTTTTCTGGAAAAAAAATCGACTGAAGAATTTGTGAAGAGTGAAGACATCACACAACAAAGATTTATTAGAATAGTCATAGGTTGTTTTATAATAATTTGTGGGACATTGCATAAGGTGTTCATTTTCAAATACTTAATCGTCTTTCAATACTTACAACATTCATCATTTTATACGAAATAATTGCTTTTGCAAAAAACTGATTCATCTATGCTTACAAATTGTCTCGATTGAAGGAAATTGCAAAGTAAACATTTTAATTGTTGCACAAGTGTAATCATAAGTTATGACACTGATTAACCTGAGATCGAATGATCAACAGATTAACGATCATCAAAGGTGTTAATTGGGCAATAAACAAGTCACTTAAAAAAGACCAGTTACATAAAAAAAAGCTATAAATGTACTTTGAATTGTGGAATTAGTTCTTATGAAATAAAAATCAAACCCAATATGAAATGGTTTTTTAGTATGAGAATAATGAGGAGATAAAATGAACACTCCATCATCGCATATCATCACTGGAAGTCTGACTTTCATCGATTAAAACTATTTTTTCATTAGAATTAAAAGGAAAAAAAAGTGATTCAGTTTAGGTTTTTAAAGATTAAATGGGTAAAATCAAGTCTGATGTAGTATATATAGTTCATAATGCATTTGCTGATATTCGATACATGCCCATATCCATGTAGACAAAATTACATGGGGATCTTTCCATGTCTTGATTTAGACAACAGTTGTTATATTTCGTTGGACACTTAAATTCATGGATAAAGCCATCCACAAAACCACAAAAATGGTATCCCAGGAATAAAAGTACTTTCACAGTATACATTATTCGTTTATAAATTGTTTCTTGAAGATTAAAAGTTTCTTCATACATTTGATAATTTTTTGTCTTCCTAATGGGAGTGGTGGAGCATCAGGGATTTCATTTCTAATCAGGTTTCATATGAACCAGAGGCATCAAAGAAAATTGTTCCAAGTTTCAGATCCTAGGGGTTGGGTATATAAATATGGTCATCCCTTGGACTTCTCAGATCTTAGTACATGTAAAACCCTTGCTAAACTGATTGTCATTTAGCTGTGTGGGATTTATATATATATATTTATAACTACTTGTGGTTTAAAAGAGTACTTTAAATCTAATGCCTTGTGAGAAAAGAAGGCTATTGCAATAACTCTTTGAGAAATCCTAAGTTGGCCTGAGGCAAGGCAAAATTTCTGCCACTTACCCAAGTCAACCAAGTTTACAGAACCTACCTATTGCATTAATTGTAAACTTGTTCTCGTCTTCAATAAGTATGAAATATTTTCTACTGAACATTAGGAAAATAACAATCAACCATTATTCCAACTTTAGCAAACACTTGCCAATTACTCTTACAATAAGATATCAACATTCCATTAACATTAAGTTCTTAGATAATAATAACCTGCCTACAACCAAATCTCTATCTTTTCTAAGTTTAAGAATGTATGGCCAGACTTTTGTCCTATGTACATAAGTCAGAATTAAACACTCTCATGATCTGTAACTTATCAATTTACCACTAACTACCAATATCAGGTCAATATCTAATAAAACATGACTAAAACAAGAATGTGTCCATAGTACACAGATGCGCCACTCGCACTATTATTTTCTATGTTCAGTGGACCGTGAAATTGAGGTCAAAACTCTAATTTGGCATTAAAATTGAAAAGATCATATCATAGGGAACATGTGTACTAAGTTTCAAGTTGATTGGACTTCAACTTCATCAAAAACTATCTTGACCAAAAACTTTAACCTGAAGCGGACAGACCGATGAACAGATGGACAAACGGACGCACAGACCGAAAAACATAATGCCTCTAGGTGGGGCATAAAAAGTTTTGATTGCAATCATAGCAAAACAAACATTCTGGCAGAGTGTAATTTTCAGTATATTTTTATGTCCAGGAGCCATATTCTGTCAAAAGTATGCCAAACAAAACAAATGCAAATATTTGTTATGTATCTCATCATATACAGTTACAAAACAAACAGTTGAATATCTGCAAGCATAGCGCAATAGTATTGATTACTTATTATTTCAGAAGGACAAGAAGAACTATTTATCATGCTTCCCTTTGCCTATATCACCTGACTCAGTCACTCCGTAATTCTCATCATGGCTGGAAGCTGATATTTTACGATATCGATGTGCAGAAAACCTGATAATCTATACATATCAAAACTTGCAGGGGCATACAAATTTCTGATGCTATAATACTGATCTATTTTTTTAAAACTGACATGCATGGCAATATTGTTCAAAATATTAACACTAAAATATTTTACCTTAAGTGCCTGATCATTTGGTCCCTATTCACAATGCAAAAAGTGCAAATGCATTATTTGTATGTAATAATAGTCATAAGAATATTACAGTTGAAGATTCATATTTTGGAAGTCAAGGTTTAATCAGTCCCTATCAAACTTTAACAGTTAAATTTGAGACTACTTTAAGAATGTTAAGATTATAGATTGATGACTCTATCAGCCATCTAACATACCTGAAATTGTTACGAAATATTGAAAATTTTCATAATAAAATTACATCAATATTTTTTTAGAAAAATCATAAGAACCAATAACACCAAACTTAAGTTAAATATTTATGATGGAACCACTTTCAAACTCAATTCCTTTTCAAACAGGGTCATGATAGTCAACAAGGTTGTAGTATAGAGTGACCATTTTTGTCAATAAGATCCAAGTTAGAAATGCATGATCTTTACCCCCAATAGTTAATATTAAATAGAACAGATAAACATTATGATTTCCTTGATTTTTAATGATCACAACTGATGATAACTTCCAGAGACTCCAATGATTAACATATCTGTGGTAAATATAAATCAGGCTACACACAATGAACTTACAATCATCATACAATAGGATGTGGGGGCAACATTTTTTTCTAAGCAACAACTAGTGAAGAATAACTATCAATGAATTCTTGATTAATATAAGTGTTTAGCATGGTATAAATGAATGTTACCTTTCCTCTCAATTTATCTACAAATTTACTCTTCAGGTTATCAACCTCGTTTTGTTGTTTCTTCACCTGGTCAGTTATTTGAGCAATTTGTTTCTCATCATAATTAATTCCTTAAATCAAAAAGAGAAAAAAGTGTTTAAGAGTATGATTGTTAAAAATCTGTGATTTCTCTTGACAAGACAAAACCTTGTCCCAGTAGTACAAGAAATACTTCTTTTCCTGGTTGTTCATTTACTATTTAAAAAAAAAATTGAATTGTATGTCAATTTTTGGATTGTTTTATTACCACAATGTTGAAAATATCCCATACATACAAGTGAGAACATGTAGAGGTAAGTTAGCATTACAGATATATAGAGTCAGTTTGTCTTATATCACTTTCAAAACAACTTAAAATCTTTTTAACTGATTTTTGTGCTATCGTTTTGCTATTGTTTATACAAACATTAATTTCAGATATTTGCTGATTTATTTGAATAAACAGTCACAAAGTCACATTATACTACTGAAGATTCATTTATTTTCGTGGGTACCATTTTTTGTAGATTGAAAAAATTTGTATTATCATGGATATTTAAATCCATACTTTTGCCAAAATTTACATTTAAGTCTTTAAACATTTATACTTCACTCAACATTTAAATTTGTGGCTTTACTACATGCATACCCATGATATAAAAAAAAAATTGGTTTCTCATAAATAATAATGAATCCACAGTAGTAATGTTTTTGAGAGGTGAAACAGCTGAATTCAGGTGACTTTACTTTTATAAATGCTCCACTTGAACAATTTTGTTTTCAATGTCGTGGTACCTTTTTAAATAGTTCTTCATGAATTCAAACAAGAATTGACCACCTGCAACAAAATCAATTATACATGTATAGTAACTGAAGGTTAATCTATGATAAACAAATAAAACAAGAGTATATTCCAGATAGATCACATGCTATATATAAGAAGGTTTCTATACTAAATACATGTATGTCAAATATACATAGTCATATCTATATATCATGCATATTAAAAAAAAGATAATGTTTGGTGCAACGACAATGATACAGAAATCCAATCACAAACGAGGAATGAGCTGTTAAATTGACAGCAAACTGGGTTTTCTGTATTTCGAAAGGCGCTTTCATGCTTTTTTAGACCTGCCACATTCTATGCCTATTTTCAAATCCATCGAGGACCATAACTCCTGAACAGCAAAAGTGAAAATCATCAATATCAAACTTGACCACCAATTTGTCATCAGTAACAGCCAACATATTAAATTTTAAAGGGCATAGGCTGAACAGTTCATAAGTAATTGAACAAAAGCGACATACAGTGCAAATTTTAAATCTATCAAGGATGATAACTATTGACCGGCAGAAATGAAAATTGTCAATATCAAACTTGACCACCATTTGTCATCAGTAACAGCATATTAAAATTTTAAGAGCATTGGTTGAATGGTTCATAAGTAATTGCATAGAAACCACATAAAGTGACAGTTTTCAATGTAATAAATTATATGAAGAACCATAACTCCTGGGCAGCAAAAGTGTAAATAAAGCTGACTTTTGGCAAGGTCACTGCAAGGAAAAACATACAAACCCATAGTTAAATAAAAATAGGAATAAGGAAATATAACCTCAAAGGATAGCTCAACACAAATTAGAAATGTTTTTTTTAAAGCAGTATTAACATCACTGCAATACATGAATATACAGGCTGCACCCAACATCCACTGATCAAATGCAATACACCATTTTTTTTTTATCACACTAGCAATTCATTATATCATTCAGAACTGAAGGACTGATGCGGTTAAACTAAAACTATATATTACTGTAGGTGCTTAAACACAAACAAGTAACTTAAAACAAAATGAAAAACAATTTTAACCATGCAAACATAAATCAAAATAAATGGAGAATGTGTCCATGGGACACAGATGATGCCCCCACTTGCATATAACGTTATAAAGGGACATAACTAGAGAACTGTAAAAGTTTAGCCACCCGAATTCGAATTTGCTCTGTGTTTAATGGTTATAAGCATTATGTATAAGTTTCATATTATTTGGTTGAGGCAAACTAAAGTTAGAGAACAGAAACAAAATATTCACCAATTTTTCCATTTATAAAGGGCATAACTCTAGAACGGTAAAAGTGACACCACCCAAATTCAAACTTGTGTTTTGTGGTATTAAACATTGTGTACAAGTTTCATAACATTTGGTTGAGGCAAACTAAAGTAAAGGAAGGGAAACTTATTTTTGGGTGTAGGTACGTACATACACTTGATGCACCCTCCACCGCGGCAGGGGCATAAAAATGCAGCATCTTTAAAAATAAATATCTGCTTTTTTGAAACAAAAATTTTGTTTGTTGGTTGTCTATAAAAAATAAATAACGTAATGTCTAAAGCTAAATAGTTTAAGCACAAAATGATATAAATATCTTAGTTTGTTCAAAACTTGATACAAGTTAATATGATTGAAAAGATTGCTTTGACCTGCATGTTCTGTGCCTATTTTCCAATCTATCAAAGACCTCAACAGCAAAAGTAAAATTGTCAATATTGCACTTGACCTCCATCACTAACAACATATTAAAGTTTGAAAACCATGGGTTGAACAATTCATAAATTATTGCACAGAAACCACATTAAGTGTCATTTTCCAATATATCAAGGACAATAACTCCTGAGAGGTGAAATTGAAAATGGTCAATTACGAACTTGACATCAATTTTGTCATCAGTAACAACAAATTGAAATTTAAAAAGCATTGGTTGAACAGTTCATAAGTTATTGCATGGAAACAGTTGGCAGCCACGTGCCCATCCACTGTTCCTCACCAATCATAAATAACCAGAAGGAATTTTCCTTCTGAAAACCCAATTAAAAAAAAGGATAAAAAGGTGCAAGGAAGGGAGGTCAACTTTGTGAAAAATTTTGTTACTCCAGTACACACTCAGAAACAGAAAATACATGTGAAATAAATGAATAATATCATGTGTAAAATTGTTTGCAAATTTTTTTCATTTAAAAAAAAACCAACACATTGCATCCAACAGTGGTAGGTGCAATCAAATTGATGAACAATTCATTCATATATTCTTAATACTCTTCATATATTCTCATTTATTTGTGAAGATCAACAATTTCATTATTTAATAAAAAATCAATTATCAAAAGCAATACCCTTTAGGCATCTGATGTTTTGTCAGATACAAGGTTGTCCAATTTATCCTTTAAAATTGCTATCACTTTTAAAAGAAATGACAGCTTGTTTTAATTAAATGATTAAATTTGAATTCACAATACATGTATTTGTCTGTTTTCAGGATAGGGAGACATGACTGTTAATAAACCTGATTATATATACTATCAAGTGGAGAATTTATACACTTTTAGTTTAAATTTACTATATGTGTTGGTATAAGTACAATTGTTAATACATACTACAAGACTGTGACCAACTAAAGAAAATACAATATTAATCACTAGAACACCCTAAACACTCAAGGAAAACAAACTGAAGAGGACAACACCTGGTTTTCTTACCAACAGAAAGGTCTAAATGAAATTCAGCACAGTTGACAACCTTTACATCATCCGAGTCTCTCGCCATGTTAGACAGGTACCCTGAAAATTAGAACAACAATGATTACATATAATCTTCATTTTCTATTTAGTTATTTTCTTACCAACAGACATTCCTAAATGAAATTCAGCGCAGTGGACAACCTTCACACTGTCAGAATCTCTTGCCAAGTTAGACAGGTACCCTAAAATTTAAAAAAGACAGTAATTATCAGAATTTTTGTTGTACAAAAAAGGAATCAAATTGATGACAAATGTTTTAGTATTAAGTCTGGGTCAAAAATTATACTGAATGGTACTTTTTTTTATCAGAGTGTGATGTTTACTTTATACACACTACGGTAATAAATTACTAATAATTAGTAATGAATAGCAGTTCGTTCTCAACTCTATCTCACAATTTTGAATTAAATGGATGTTAGTAATTGCAATGGGACTGGACTGGGGCTCCTATATGAAGGTATGCGCTAATGTGCTGCTGGAATGAGTCACCTTTTATATGTCAATATCAATGGGTTGCAATTTCAACAAGATATAATGTCAACATTTGAATGGGGTTGGGGTTGGGGGAAGTGGAGGCTGAAATCCCAGCTGCACGTCTGTACCCAAAATTCTATGTTGAGACACCATGGGACTGGATTTTAGGTTTTATATTTTAGATTGTTATGCTAAAAGTCAAAGAACTGTTGTTTTGATAAGATAAAATACTATTTTACTGTTTATAAATCTAAGAAACTGCCATGTCAGGTTTTATATGACATACAATAGTTCTCCCCAAAATTATCCTTGTAGGTAGAACTAAAACATTTTTTGCTGATTGTGAACAGTAAACTTTTTATAACTAAAAAACAAAATAACATTTATTTCTCAAAAGTAGGTCAATGGTCTAGCTTCCTAATAAATCAGAAAAAGAAATTCCTCTGTCCGTCCTCTAGGTCATTGGTGTGACCACATTTTTTTCAGCTTTCTAACCATTTAATCAACTTCTTAATATAGCTGATATATATTTAACATTTCTTGGCATAGGACATGTGTATGCACATGTAATACATTTGGACAGGTATAATAAAGAACACAAGCAAAAGTTGTAGTGATTTTTCACTTATTTGAATCTGACTTTGCTGTCAATGACAAAGAGGACAGTACAAACCATCCCCAATGACATAAAGGTCACCTTGAACTTGTAACACCTGTAGGAGTAAAATGAATGAGCCATAGTAACAGGTAAAATTTCACACAGGTAGCCATACATATCTTCAATCCCATGTTCATTCATACATGTATTTGATATAACTAAACAGGATGACATTTAAATTTCATCTTATATCTTGATAAACTAAAAATTTTTAAAATGTGCCAGTTATTATTACTTAATGTAGTCATTTGTTTACCTGCATTTTAAACTAGGCAAATAAATTGGTTTCTTGGTCAGTTACCTACAAATCTAAATATATATAATGTATCAAAATAGAAATATTAAATGAAATGTATTGTAAGATAAATGTTACACACAAGTGGGGTGACATTTCCTACCGGATCATACTTCAACTGTTAGATTTTTTATGGCAGGGTGTAAAATAAAAATATTGTGTAAAAAGATGCCTTCCGGTAATAAACCCAGAATGTTACATGTACTTAAGTGGCAATGTATACTGAAATATATCTAATGTTTAATATGGTAATATGGTCCTTGTCAGCCCATTTAAATAGATATAAAACATCTTCTTTTTTATCCTAGTCAAAAATTAAGTCTTCCTATATCTTCCTATATATAGTATCTATTTAACTTTGAGTCATTTTTTTAAACTTTAAAATCTTGGTAAATTCATTATACATAAAGACTTTGCATATATATGTCTGTCATTCCTTTTAATGCAAAATTCATACATCATTGTATCTTAGGCTAAATAAACTTTCTCCTTTAACAAGAGGATTAATTTAATTCTAATACATAAATGTATTATTGAATTGTAACCTATTCTATTCTTTGAAGTTTTTCAACATTCCTTAACATTTTATATTCAATATATATATGACAAATTATTCATTTTACGAACATAATGGTTAAAGAGGCACTTATAGGGACAATACCAACAAAGAAAACAGACAAAACAGAGGCGGATTAAGGGGGCAGGGACCCCACCTTATGGAGCTACATACATGTATATGATAAATGCATAGACTTTTTACAAGTATCACTCCAAAGTTAGGAGTCTTGCCAGGCCCCCACAACTATTTTTAAAATCTTGGATCTACACCTGCAAAAGAGTTATCATACATGTATGTATATAGATATAAGAAGATGTGGTATGAGTGCCAATGAGACAACTCTCCATCCAAGTCACAATTTGTAAAAGTAAACCATTATAGGTCAAAGTACGGCCTTCAACATGGAGCCTTGGCTCACACCAAACAGTAAGCTATAAAGGGCCCCAAAAATGACTAGTGTAAAACCATTCAAATGGGAAAACCAACGGTCTAATCTATATAAAAACGAGAAACAAGAAACACAGACGTTACACTTATGAACCACATCAACAAACAATAACCACTGAACATCAGGTTCCTGACTTTAATAGGACAGGTGCAAACAAATGAAGTGGGTTTAAACATTTTAATAGGTGCAGCTTCACCCTAACCTGAAACAATAGTGTAACATCACAACATAGAAAGATGTATGTTTTAACAAATTTGGGTTACAACCAATCATGTACATGATGTATGTACAAAATGTATATACATGTATAGTTTCTCGCTTGTACTTCTATACTCAATCTGCTCTTCACATTTCAAGTGGAAATATTTTTATTTCTATTTACATGTCTTGATACCCTTTTTATTATTAGATTATGTGCTGTTTAATTACCACATCGACTTTATAATGGATATCTGCATTACTGCTTCATTAACTACCTTTCATTATGCACCAGTAGCAAACCATCAATCTAGACAATGTGTTTTGATATTCATTGTCAAAAGCAGACCTATATATACCTATGTTTAACATTAGGATATGTTCAAATTTCAATTTTTATTGTTTATCTATGCAACATGTAGATTATATATGACATACATGGTAACTTAAAACAATAAAATGCATGCACAAAAAAAATACATGTATATGAGATCACTTCAAAAATATTTATTTTTACTCATGGTTAACTAATTTTCATGTACTTTGTGGTTCCAAACATTTCCCTCTAATTTGCTTATTGATGTTTAAATGCTTGAAATGTACAAAGTCTGTAACAATGACTTTAAACTTTAACTAAAATGATTTTTCCAAAAGGAAATTTAGAATCAATGAATACAAGTTGTCTCATAGTATATAATTATACATGTATATGATATTTGAAAACAAGATCAGCCAGATCTACTGAAATTTCTTATTTTTAGGTCCCATAAGAACCAGTATTTATTGGTTTTCATTATTTTGGTTTTTTTTTTATATATAGTTTTGTGATCCTTACTGGGCATTTTGTCCAGTGACACACCAGATCATATAAACAGGCCAAAAATTTATGTATTTTCATTGTTACACTGGTACAAGAACATATATCATTTTATGTAAACATCACTTTTTTGTGACTGAAAATTTTATTTGCCACTTTGAAGTCAACAAGAAATATCATTTATATTCTAATCTCTTTTGAAGGACAATTTTACATAAATTTTCTAAATACTTCCCTGTCATTTCAAACATTTTTTATTGGTTTTCAATTTACAAGCTTCATTGAACTTTATTTCTTCTTTTCAGGTAAATTTACAGTAGCAGTGACGTTATTGATTTTCATAACAGTTCTACCATCATACCACAGTTGGATAAGGCCAGAGGGACATTGGTTCTACTTCTTTAACACTGTTGAATAAGGCCAGTGGGATAGAGTAACCTTTTGACCAGCTATATGTATAAGGCTATGGCTCTGATGACCCACATTATACAAGTTCCCCTAATTAAACTGTCATACTAGGACGTAAATTAGTATACAAATGTACTTGTAAATAGAAACATACATGTAAGCTAATAAATGACTTCTGAATAATCCTTAGGTACAAATACATTAGCAAATACTGCACCTGGTGCAGTTTTAATGATTTTACTCCCAGTATTTTGTCCTGGTAAAGTCCAGATATTCATGATGATATCTAAGAAAAAGATACCAGCTTTTGCTCATTTTGTAGTTTGTGAATAAATATCAGCAAGGACTGCTGCAAGGTCCTCTTATTGATTTTGCATTGTTTTTGTTGTTAATAGCCAAAAACATCATATAGTGCTCAAAGGGATTACTTTGACCATCTACAACTCAAGTACATTGTAGAAATGAGAAAATACACATCTAAAATAGATGTTAAATTATCAAAATTTGATATTTGTTTTCTATATTTTTATAAAAAATTACAAACAACTATAACAATTTTTACTAACTCTTGATGAAATTAAATCAGTAACTGACCAATATCAATACTAGTGAACTCTGAATTTTGAACTATACATTGTACATGCTTACTTAAATACAAGAATACCAGTATTATTAATTAGCATTTGTTTTGTTTGGTATCTTGAGAATTTAAATGAACCAAATTTAATAATCTATTTTTACTTGTGAAAGGTCAATGCCACAGCTTTTGTATCAGCTTTTATTCAAATGCGTAGTATGATTGATCTTTGATTAGATGATTATCTTCTTCAAAATGTATCTTAGAGGATAATTAATATACTGTATCAAAGTGTGAATCCAAAATCTGAGATGTATAGAAGTCATACACAATTAGAATGAGATTGTATCAAGAGATATATCTTTTAAGCCAAATACTGACACAGATATCAAAAGTAGACTGTGTGCAGTGGTTTTCCACCTGTTAGTATTAGAAAACATTTTGAAATTTATAAAGTGGTAGAAGCTGCCTACTGTTGTAGCTTGAAACTTCTTCATGTACATAATGTACATGCACTTTAAAATCGATTTAAAACCTAAATGAACAAAATGTACTAGTAATAACGGTTAACCACAGGATGGCTATTTACTGAATCTGAAAATTACAATCCCTTAGATTTTTTCCTTTTCATTCATGTTTTCAATAAGCACATTATGCACACTGATGTAACCTTTCTATTATGAATGTAACACTAATGGAATCAAATGAGCATGGTACATGTATATAATGGTTAGAACTCTGATGTTCTTCTCATATTACTGTAGAATCAGATTTTCTTTATTGTTGATCACACAAATTTCATTGCATTTTCATTATAATGAAAAATATTGCCCAAAAAATAAGAATAACAGTATTCTAAATGTACAAAATGTATGCATGCTATAAAAACTATTTGAGATGTGAACATATGTATAGCCAGTCAAGGTCGTTAAAAACTCCCATCATCATGATGATCATACTTGTATGTGTCTCACACAAATATATTACTGTTAGAGTCAAGTGACACCCTCCTTTCCCGGCCAAGGTTGGGCGGTAATACGCCCTGGTATTTACCGGTATTTACCGTCCCGGACAATACTCCTCAAGTGGTCATTAATGGCAAAAACTGGTCGATTGAAATTTTTATGGTGGTTTTTACTATTTATTGAAGTAAAAAATGATGAAAAGTAAGATATATTTAAACTTTAATTTTTAAGCATGTTTCAGCTGATATAAATGAAGGAATTTGATATGTTTTATTCATTTTCAACACTTATACCTACTAATTTAGTCTTTATAAGATATGATATTGCATATTTTAGATATATATAAATTAAGAATTGATAAATTAATTATTACAACATTTTTAATCAAGTTATTTTTTTTTTAAATGCATAATTTTACAGGTACATAAAACTACAGGTAAATGAAGTTACAGGTGTCTTATTACCTATCACCTGCCATTGCTAGGTGTGAAAATTTAATTACTATAAAAACAACAGCCCCCAATAAATGATGACAAAGAAAGTAATAAAATATTTGAAGACTCACTTAAACAATAAAATATTTCCTGTCTATTAAATGTGAGACAAAAATCATCATTATGCAGGAAATGGAAGGTATGAAGGACCTTTACTCTTATGACTGAACTGTAATTTATGTTTTAAACCAAAAAATATATAATGTAGTATAAATTTTACCTTTACATAATCAATATTTACATGATTTACATACACAAAGTACAACCATCTTGACCTTAAGCACCAAACTGAAACCTAAAGACCCTATTTGGAACTTCTATACAATATAAGACAACAACAAAACCAGTGCAAAATGTAATGATTGCAATGCTATAGTCAGTGCAAAAGCCACCTGATGAGTTTCCTTGCCCGGGACGAAACATTTTATCTTATGTACTATAATAAATCATTGTAAATCACTGTTTATTAAGAATTTACAATGAAATGTGAGAACATTTAGAATGACTTTAACACTTTCATTATTTCATTACTAAAAGTAATTGACCAGGTAGAGAGTGGTTTTTATAGTAATGTCCACTCAAAATTTCAATCGACCAGTATTTGCCAGTATTTCCTGGTATTTACACGGCATGGTCAATACTAGTATTATACTGTATTGACCGCTTTTTTGCCAACCTTGCTTTCCCCTGGTTAAAATAATAATGACGTCTTGAAAGGCTTCCTACGACTTGTGACGGCAAAAAATTAAAATAGCCTTTCAAGACGCAATTATTATTTGGACTACCTTTCTACATGAAATGACTAGTTTTCCTTAAATCAATCAAATCAAAAGCTTTATTTAGAGTTGGTGCATGTATGTTACATTACAAAAATAAGCTAGTTACATGACATTTCCGTAAATACATTTCACATACATGTACATGTATCTTCCATACTACCAAATTGTTTCCTCCTGACTCATTAAACATGTCTTTTCAACTTCAAGCTCTGCTATTAGTTGACTAGTGTCATTAACATCAATCTTTTAAGCAAAAATGGACAGTGACTTAAACAAAAATAAAGCCTTGATACAAATTTACATTTCTAATGAAACAGAAAAACTGTACTATCTGACAATGGCACTTCACTTCTCTACTTTGCATACAGAACCTCTCAGTATTATGTGTTCATATTCTATATAAACTAATCTTCCACAAAGTTTTCCACTTTCTGTCTCCTACTTCAGGTATCCACTCAATCATCGTTCTCCTCGTCGAGCATCCTCTTTTAGAAACGCTACAAACTAGGTGGTTATTGCATAATGACAAACACGTTGTCAGGTTTTTACAAGAAAAGAAACGGATTAACTTACATTCAAAGGCTTCGTCTGCTTGTGCACTAGCATCAACTGCTATCATAACTACTCTTGATTCACTTTCAGCCATTTTTTGTTTGAGTAAAGTTGAAATATTTTCGATAAAAACTAATGGAGGTCACAACCCTATTCTATAAAGGCGTGTGTAAACTCTGAATGAAGTTCGGGCGGATATAAACATGACATCCGGAAACAATCATAATGGGTGACCAGATGTGACGTATTATATATAAATATGTCTCTAGTATTATTCAGCTTGATTTGTGTCTCAATAAAATTATATTCCTGTCCAAGAATTTGTATAGTGACTTCTCACTATATAAAGCCTTTTCCTGTCCAAATATTAAGAAAAAAAGATAGCCAATATAATTGCGAGAAAATAACTGAACTCATCATACTGACGCCCCTTTCTTCTAAAGACTCGTCAGTAACGCTCGAATCAAAAAAGTTTAAAAGGACAAATAAGTATGAAGTTGAAGGGCATTGAAGACTCAAAATTCAGAAAGGTTTTGTCAAATACAAATCAAATGATCAAATCAAATCAAATATTTTATTATTCTAATCAGTGGGGCATTCACAATTAACAATTATAATTAGATATGACAATATAAGCAACAAATATGAGACATTGCACAGCATATAATGTGACAGATATTTTGAGAACACAATAGCATTAATAATAAAAATACACTATAAGTACTCTTGAATATTTTTTCCCTTTATTATTTCTATGTCTCCAGCAGTGTACCTCGTGTTCACATCAGCACAATTGTCATTTAAGATTTATAAGGTTAAGATATATAGTTTGTTCATCTGCAGATGACGATGCTTATGGATATACTGTTGTAAAAGCTGCAACAGCAATCTTCCTCGTGTCAAAAGCAGATGAACAAGTAAATCATATAACAAAACCAAACAAAAATTTGAACATACTTAGATTATTATCTGTAAACTTGATTGATATTTGTTCATATGCAGGAGACACCAATGGACGGTGCTCTATGATATACTGTTGATTGCGATAGGCAGTTACAGCTATCCTCCCCGTGTCAGAAGCAGATGAACAAAATAAATAGAGAAATCGAATCTGGCCAATTTATAAATAAATTAATAAATGACAACAGTTGCTAATTATGTGAAACATGTCATATAAATCTGTTATTTGCAGTGTTTATTCATGAATATACACAACTCTTTTAACAGAGTAGAGTTCTCACAAGGCAGCAGCCATAGTAAATTTCTCTTGGGAATTTAAGTTTGTCAAATAAGGACATGGTTCCGAAATAATGCGATATAAGTGCTGTCTGTCTTCGGTATATTTTGTGCAATAAAAAAGATGAGGGGTGAACTTCATCTTCAATATTACACTGCTGACAGTCTAAGGTGTGGAGGAATATTTTTTTTAATTTGTTGGAGAGAGCCATACCATGACGATTTCTGCTGAGAAAATTAAGTTTTTGAATGCTGGTATACATCTTGTAATAAAGGAAATGAGTCTAATTTTCTAGTCTAAGCCAACAATTCAAAATAGATTTGACTAAGTCAAAGTACAGTGGAAACCGACCCATGTTCAGATAAGACTGCAAAATTTGTGGTTTGTTTTGTGCACTCCCAGGATAAATTTACAAAATTTACAGTGTAGCTTTTCACAAGTTAAATTCAAATAAATTTTATCTAATGTTACCTGGTTTCCAGATCTAAATTTGTCACAAAGGAATTAAATGAGCATTAAATTCCACTTCCATAAAGAAAAATAGGCTTAATAGTATGACCAAAAACATGCATACTAGTTTTTAAGCTAGGATTTAGAGATAATGAATCTTCTCTAAGTTTAAAATGTGCTTTTAAAGCTTTCTTGTATATATAATTCATTCTGAGCATAGGAGAATGTACCAGAAGCACTAAAATACACACCTAGATATTTACAATGTTGTAGACATTCTAATGCATATTCTTTGTATTCAAATTTGAGGCGGACATGTCTGCCTGCTTTGTTGAAATCACAATTTTTGTTTTATTTGGGTTAAGAGTAAGACACCAATCTTGACAATATTTTCCCATAATATCAAGTTTTGAGTCAAGACCAGCTAAGAATACAACTAAGGTAATTTATTCCTGGGGTAAAACAAATCCTTAGTAATTCGAAAAATTCAAAAGTTTGGTAAACAGTTTTAATCATTTACAAATAAATTTACGCGACTCGGACATATTGTTAAAATATTCAGTACTATGTTATTTTAATCTATGACAAATCCAAGTTTAATTTACTTCGGGTGATTAATTGAACTTTATAGGGCAAACGTTCCTTTTATCCTTTTTGGTTTACAGCTCTTCATCTTTTTAATAAGCTTTGGATTTTCAAATATTTTGACCTCGAGCATCACTGAAGAGACATTGATTGTCGAAATGCGCATCTGGTGCAGGAAAAAAATGGAACCGTTTATGTTATTATCTAATTATTGAATAATTATTACTGTTAAATTTGGTTAGCCGCCTTTAATCTTTTTGAATTATTGTGAAATTTGATATTTGTATTGTATGAACTTGAAAGAGAAAACTCAACAAACTAGATAAACATAAAACAAAGTCATCAGACTACTAGCAGGAACACCAAAACAATGTATGCACGAATTTATGACAAAAGTAACACAAATAAACTACAACTGACCTTTAAAGAAGACGTTATACAAACCGTTACTGCTAAAACACCAAGCCACACGAACAAAAACAAAATAGCACACAAAATGAAATTATCATGGATATGTGACAGACCGCCTTAAATAAAAAGTAACAACACAAACGTCTGCATATAAAAAAAATTAAAGAATAATCTATAACTGAAAACAAGATACAAACATATGAACAACATTGCAGATACTATAGTAGATAAGCGCTCGGCGCATCATTGGCACTATAGAAATCATGATGCCGAACACCTAAGATAAGGCAAACATCCTAAAGGAGCAATTTCCAAAGTCATTCACCACAGAATCTTCTGCAAACCTAATATCAGTAAAGACTCTATCATCACACGCACAAATGAATGAAATTCATATATCAGAAAGAGCGTAAAAATTACAACTCAAATAAGGCCACAGACCCTGGTAAACTTTTTGACTAGGTATTAAAAGATCGGAATGAATGATCATCTTTTAAAGTTCAATCATCACACTCGTCTTTCAAAAATCAATCAACACACACACATATACATAGCCTGGAAACAAGCAAACCGTTCTGTACTGCGTTCAAAAGGGAAGACAAACACAGTGTAATTCATTGAAAACCCATTTCTTTAGCATGTCTAGTTTGTAAAATAAGGGAACATATCATATAGCTATAGTCAAATAATGGAAGGACAAATAATAACAACATACAAACAGAACACATCACTTTAAAGCTATTTGCCGATGACAGAATCATCTACAGAACCATTAAAAAAAGATGATGCATCCAAACTACAACAAGACTTAAACTCAGCTGCTCAATGGGAAAAAGATTGGTTAATGTCGTTCCATCCAAAAATGTTTCATGCCCGAATCACACATCAAAAAGATACCAGGCAACCATGAGCACATCCTTGACGGTCACATTCTGCAAACAGAAACAGCAACTAAATATTTAGTCATAACCATACAATCAGATCTTAAATGAAATAGAGATGCAGATAAAACAACAGCAAATGAAATCGACAGCTTTATTTTCGAAAACGTAATCTAAAAGAATCTTTCAAACAAATATGAGATACATGTCATTAGTAGGAACTAAGCTTGAGAACAGTTTATTACCTTCACTGAATGAACTCAAACCAATAATCATTTACTGAAATTCATTTCATCCACACACTATAGTACTATGGAATTTGCTATCAAGATCAGCAGTCCTTTGCACGAGCATTGACTGCTTCAAAGATCGAGCAGATTTTAATATCTGCTCTTTCACAAACATGCTAAAATCTGCATATTTACAAGAAATATAATAGGATAACAATCCACAACAACATAAAAATCTCTATAATATATCCTATTTTTTCTGTTCAACGAATATTATTAAAAATTCATTTATTTTTTGAAATGTACACAAGCCACGCATGTAACGGCACGTAGTAGTCAAATTTGTGATTAATTGAGGAAATATTAAGTTGTTGAAACCGACAGAGTCACAAAGCAATAAACTGGTAATAAAAAACCTAAGTCCAATAAAACAGACAAACATTGCCAAAAAAAAAAAAATAAATAAACGACGAAAAGACAAACAACAATAACAAACGAGAGGCTCTCAAGAGCCTGAATCGCTCACCTTTAATTTTTCCTTAAATCTGTCATCAATGATTATTTTTGCTTTTCAATATATATTAATGAGTGGCTTAAAAATGCCATTTAAATGTTCTTTGTATCTGTCATATTTTCTTCAAAAGCAAAAAAATGCATTTTACCCTTATGTTCCATTTTAGCCATAGTGGCTGTTTCTTGACGTACAAGGAAATAAAATACAAAATTTATACTAGATACTCTGAAACTCATTCAGCCCAAGTTTGGCTGAAATTGATTCAGCAGTTTCAAAGGAGAAGATTTTTTAAAGTAAGCAAACTAGATGAACAAATTGGGAAAAATTGTCTTTAAAGGACAATAACTCCTTAAGGGGTCAATTGACAATTTTGGTCGTAAAATTTATCTGTAGATCTTACTTTGCTGAACATTTTTGCTGTTTACAGTTTATCTTTGTCTATAATAATATTCAAGATAATAACCGAAAACTGCAAAATTTCCTTAAAATTACCAATTTAGTGGCAGCAATCCAACAATGAGTTGTTAGATTCATCTGAAAATTTCAGGGCTGATAGAACTTGACCTAATTAACATTTTACCCCATGTCAGATTTGCTCTAAATGCTTTAGTTTTTGAGAAATAAGCCAAAAACTGCATTTTACCCCTATGTTCTATTTTTAGCCATGGCGGCCATGTTTTTTGACGAAACAGAAAATAAAACACAAACTTTATTCCAAATACCCTAAGGATCATTCAGCTTAAAACCAAAAACTGCAAAATTTCCTTATAATTACTAATTTAGTGGCAGCAACCCAACAATGGGTTGTTAGATTCATCTGAAAATTTCAGGGCTGATAGAACTTGACCTAATGAACATTTTTACCCCACGTCAGATTTGCTCTCAATGCTTTGGTTTTTTGAGATATAAACCAAAAACTGCATTTTACCCCTATGTTCTATTTTTAGCCATGGCGGCCATGTTTTTGACGAAACAGAAAATAAAACACAAACTTTGTTCTAGATACCCTAAGGATCATTCAGCTTAAGTTTGGTTGGAATTGGTTCAATAGTTTCAGAGGAGAAGATGTTTGAAATAGTTTACACTGGACGGACGACGACGGACGCCAAGTGATGGCAAAAGCGCTCACCGTTCCATTCGGAACGGCGAGCTAAAAAGTACACGGAAAATTAAAGATCGAGCACCAGGAAACCCACAAAAACCGTGGGCGAACGCTAAAAACTATATAAAGTGCCAAGTAAACTGTATACCTTAATGAATTTAATACCAGTACTTTTCCAAATATTTGAATGTTTCCAATATGTGAAATCAAAAACATCATATTTTATATTCGAATATTTTTCAAAGAAATAATTTACTTCAAACGTCCAGTGGCAAATGTTACATGAATAACATGATATGAATAAGGGCCCGACAAGCTGAGTCGGAGCCTGCTATGATTTCGCTAACATTTATCCAACATCGCCTTCATTCAAGTTTTGCATTTTAGCACCTTTCTGATTCTTTTCTTCTTTCCTTTATTCGAGTAGTTAGAAATTAATTTCTGATTCAAATTCTAATGTTTGAACTTATAGGATTTGAGGTTAGTTGTAGTGTGCCCTCAACAATTGTGCTGAGCGGTGGAAGGGAAAAGGAATTTTCCGGATTTTAGAGAACCATACCTAGATCAACTAAATAATTATAATATGAGTTTTAGTAAACTTTCGGATTAAAACATATTAATTTGTCTGTTAAGCAATGAAGATACAAATATCAAATATACAATTCATAAACGTTTAAAATGCCTGTCTCAAGAAAGAGATGCACTAATAAATAATCGACTTAAGAGCTGTCCCCGTATATATCGTTTCTATTATTATATGAAATTGTTGTGTTCCAAATGGAATTTATATTGCTGGTTTTTATGTTTTTATTCACCAGTATATATATATATTTTATCCAGTTCTTTTCTTTAACAAATGTGTATATGTTGAATGTTTTAATCTACTTCATCACTTTGAAATCATGTTTAGTATTGTATGTTTTGTCTTGCAGCAATGATTAAACTGTAATTATTCTCCATAATACGGGCACTGTGATTAGTTAATAAAATTATTTGCACTTATTTGTATTGTCATGAGTGCCCCTGCCTGAATTCATCCTTTCGGGTCATAAAAGGAAATAATGACAAGGATGCCACTTGAAAAAGAATCTAGGGCTTTTGGTGCCGATGTAGACTTTTCTAAAAAAAAAATAAAACGTAAATAAAAATACTCTTCATTGATATGGTAGTCTTACATTCCAGGAAACAGATAACTAACTATCTTGCAACCGCAGATACTTTATAATCCTTAAGAACAATAGTGTAAAAGAGGTCATTCTTGAAAATATAGAATATAATATAGGACACTACAAGGCTTAGTCAATGTACGTCAATATAAGACAATTTTCCCAAAGCAAATGGACCCGCCACTTTTGCATGGCTGTTGTTTGGATATGTAAAAGAAACTATTATTTCAATAAGAAAATAACTTCTGATCTGTATGGGAAAAACTGTTAAAAGACATACAAATAAAAACGGTACCATCTTAAACCAATACAATAAATGCATGATCATGAGGTATTTCGATGAATCTTGTAAAGAAACAGTTATATGTATTATCAGTGTTCTTATAGAAAGGGATGGATTCAGAAAAACATGGAATAGAACCAGCATAAACTCAGACGTCAAACCAGCATTCTCTGATATCGAATTCTTTATGAGCAGCAAGCAAACGGAAGACGGTCACGACTCACACATGAAACAAACATTGAAATGATGTTTGAAGACAATAATGATGCCACAAGAGATATACATTTCGTCTGAATCAAGTTATACAGACACTGCTGCAGAAAAATCAAATACTGACTAAGTGTATGTATCAAATTAGTCATAATTTGTGCATGCTTGAAATACAAAATTGCTCATTTTCTGGATTCTTTTTATACCACCCCATCTGAAGTAGTGAGAAAATGGATACCCCTTTTGATTCCCAAAAATATTCAAGGTCCCCTTTGTTTCCTTCTAGCTCCTAATCTAAGTTACAAAGACCGATCCCTTACTTGTCTCCAATATAAATAAAAACAGTTACATGAGATTTAAACAAATTGAATTCATTGACGGGTGCTTAACTTTCTGCCGCAAGTATTACATGCACATTCATGACAATACAAAAAGGGGAGTATACCAAGAGGGCAATCAAGGAACATAGGTCGAAGAAATATATAAAACATCATCACATAAAGATGGAAGACCAACACTGAAAATGAAGTAACAGTAACAGGAACTTCTTTTTAAAAACTAGGGATGGACTCAGGAGCCCGAAAAGGGTAATGAGTTCCTGCTCTAGTGCCTCTCGGCATGTTGCTCATGAAACGCATAGAAAAAGTCTAATTTAGTGACATCAAAAACAAAGAAAAGAGGACGGGGTTGTGGCTACAATTGGAACATGTTTTTGTCATCTATGACACAGATATTCCACAACAGGCAACCCCATTATGAAATATCTGAATTTTGTAGATCAAGTATAGCTGATCATTTTGCTATTTTTAGTTTCTGTCTATTTGTTATAGTTTTCAAGGTATGTAAAAGGCAAAAATGCTTAAATTGTACACAAATTGTCGTCTAAGGATGCGTATAAGGAGTCAATTATATGGTTTTGAGCATTTTGGCATTTCTGTAGATCTTGTATTGTTGATCATTTTTGCTGTTTCTGTCGATCTGTTCCATTTTAGCTCTTCTGGCCCATAGGTTCAAGTGAGCTGTAAAGTCTTGTTTTAAAAAATGTGTCTGATGATCCCGCCTGCCAACAAACATGGCCGACATTGCTAAATATAGCAATTTTGTTTATTATCTTGAAAATCGTAGAGAAAAATCTGACAGTGACAGAATTGTTCAGAATGTTGAGATCTACCTACTGTCCATTCAAATAATCTGTCAGACGACTTTGTATAGGAGTAATTGCCCTTAAATGACGAAATCTAGAATTTTTTGTCCATTTTTGCTTATTATCTTGAAAACTCTAGTAGAGAAAAACTTTATAGCAAAAATGATCAGCAAGACAAGATCCATGGCCGAAATCCTTAGACGACTCCTTAATGTGTAACAAACTTTAACCCCAGACTGTAAAAAATTAAGTCTATTTATCAGTTAGATAAGGAAATTTTCAAAATTTTGCTATGGATACTGTATTTCGGTCATAAACAAGCTTCTGTCCAAATTTCATAAATTTCCATGAAGGTTTGATAAAGTAATTGATGATTGAAAACTTTAACCTCAGACTGTATCTACTTGTTAACTGAAAAAAAAAATCCATTTATCAGTAAAATACGGAAAAATGAAAATAACTATTTTTAAATTTTCGCTCTGGTACTGTCTTTTGGTCATAAACAAGCTTCTGTCCAAATTTCATAAAGTTCCATGTAGGTTTGACAAAGTTATTGATGTCTAAAAAAAGCCTTAACAACAGACTGAACCTAAATGTTGACGCGACGCCAACAACAGAATCTAGGATCGCTATGTCTCGCTTTCTCTAAATAAATTTTGCAGGCTCGACAAAAATGATCAGCAAGACATGATCTTTAAATAAGTCAAATTTTGCCGAAATCGTAGATTCTTTTTAGAAGTCATTACCCTTAAATGATTTTTTAACCTTTTTTGGTGTTTTGGGGCAAAAACTAAGGAAGATGGAGAGATTCTGTTAAAAGAAAAATTATCAGCAATACAAGATCAACAAATATAGATTTTTGGTCATGAATTCTTTTCTAGTCTACAATGTTGGTGATGGTCCATTGTTGAAGATTTGACAGATTTGGGTTATCTGTTGTGGTTTTCAATCCCCTGCTCTACTACAAATGGCCATCAGATCCACCTGCATACTTCCCAGCTGCTCGACTGCCAGACAAAAATTGCACAATTACTACAAGTCAATTTTCTTATATATAGGTTGCCTTTTTCAGCCTCAATACCTAGATTCGATCTTGACCTTCACATTTTGGCATTTGTCCATGTGTGTTCAGTACAGCAGACAGTATATGCTCGTGGGTAAAATCACATGAAAAGCCAAGAAATTATAAGGAATATGTAGGATATTCATGCATTTTACCCCTTGTTTTATTTTTAGCCATGATGGTTGATGGACTGTAATATAATTAACAAAGTATAATTCAAACACTATAGATCAATCCTACCACATTTTATCTAAATTGGTTCAGTTGTTTGAGAAAAGATTATTGAATAAAATGCTCCAGGGCGCAGCTTGATACGACCGCAGAGGTCGAACCCTGAACAGTTGGGGCAAGTATGGACACAACATTCAAGCTTGATACAGCTCTGAATTTGGATTGTGATTGACTATTTGGCACAGCACAGGTTTCTGACACAGAATGAATGTGGTCTAAGAACTTAAAATTTTAAATTGGACATTCACCTATAATGGTCCAATATCCAAAATCTAAATACATGGTTAGATTCAGCATATCAAAGAACCCTAAGAGTTCAATTTTGATGAAATCAAACAAAGTTTAATTTTGGACCCTTTTGACTTCAATGTGGACAAAGTTGATAACGGGCCCAAAAATAAAAATCTAAATACATGGTTAGATTCAGCATATCAAAGAACCCCATATATTCAATTTTTGTTGAAATCAAACAAAGTTTAATTTTGGACCCTTTGACCTCAATGTGGACAAAGTTGATAACGGGCCCAAAAATCAAAAATCTAAATACATGGTTAGATTCAGCATATCAAAGAACCCCATATATTCAATTTTGTTGAAATCAAACAAAGTTTAATTTTGGACCCCGATTTGGACCAACTTGAAAACTGGGCCCATAATAAAAATTTAAAGACATGTTTAGACTCAGCATATCAAAGAACCCTAAGAATTCAATTTTGTTAAAATCAAATTAAGTTTAATTTTGGACCCTTTGGACCTTAATGTAGACCAATTTGAAAACAGGACCAAAAATTAAGAATCTAAATACATGGTTAGATTCAGCATATCAAAGAACCCCATATATTCAATTTTTGTTGAAATCAAACAAAGTTTAATTTTGGACCCCAATTTGGACCAACTTGAAAACTGGGCCCATAATCAAAATCTCAATACATGATTAGATTCAGCATATCAAAGAACCCTAAGAATTCAATTTTGTTAAAATCAAACTAAGTTTAATTTTGGACCCTTTGGACCTTAATGTATACCAATTTGAAAACGGACCAAAAATTAAGAATCTAAATACACGGTTAGATTCAGCATATCAAAGAACCCCATATATTCAATTTTGTTGAAATCAAACAAAGTTTAATTTTGGACCCTTTGACCTCAATGTGGACAAAGTTGATAATGGGGCCCAAAATCAAAAATCTAAATACATGGTTAGATTCAGCATATCAAAGAACCCCATATATTCAATTTTGTTGAAATCAAACAAAGTTTAATTTTGGACCCCGATTTGGACCAACTTGAAAACTGGGCCAGTAATCAAAAATTGAAAGACATGTTTAGATTCAGCATATCAAAGAACCCTAAGAATTCAATTTTGTTAAAATCAAATTAAGTTTAATTTTGGACCCTTTGGACCTTAATGTAGACCAATTTGAAAACGGGACCAAAAATTAAGAATCTAAATACATGGTTAGATTCAGCATATCAAAGAACCCCATATATTCAATTTTTGTTGAAATCAAACAAAGTTTAATTTTGGACCCCAATTTGGACCAACTTGAAAACTGGGCCCATAATCAAAATCTAAATACATGATAAGATTCAGCATATCAAAGAACCCTAAGAATTCAATTTTGTTAAAATCAAACTAAGTTTAATTTTGGACCCTTTGGACCTTAATGTAGACCAATTTGAAAACGGGACCAAAATTAAGAATCTACATACACGGTTAGATTCGCGTATCAAAGAACCCCAATAATTCAATTTTGATGAAATCAAACAAAGTTTAATTTTGGACCCTTTGGACCTCAATGTGGACCAATTTAAAACGGGCCCAAAATCCAAAAACTTAATACACGGTTAGATTCAGCATATTAAAGAACCCCAAGAATTCAAGAATAAAACCCCATTGAAATTGGTCAAGAAATAAGCAATTTATACAAAGAATCTTCTTTGCACAATACTGTGCAATTAAATATTTCTTGCAATTGCGCAATACTGTGCAATTGAATATTTCTTGCTATTGTGCAATACTGTACAATTGACAATTTCTTCCTATTGTGCAATATTGTGCTATTGGATATTTCTTGCTATTATGCAATACTGTGCAATTGAAGATTTCTTGCTATTGCGCAATACTGTGCAATTGAAAATTTCTTGCTATTGCACAATACTTATTATATAATAATTTACATATCCTGTTTGGTGTGTATCTCCTGCCATATCATTATTATTGCATTAAATATAAATCAGAAATAACCAACTTAAAATGGAAAATTTTAAAGAAAAAAAAAAGGAAAAAAGGAAGAAAAGGGGAAAAAAATCCCCCAATTTTTGAACCCCTTATGATTCATCACCCCAAACTCAATCCCAGCCTTCAATGAGGTATGGTACCTTGCAGTACAATTTCAGAAAGATCCATACACTTAAACACAAGTTATTGTCTGGAAACTAGAAAATGCTTATTTTGACCCCTTTTGGCCCCTAATTCCTAAACGTTTAGGCAATTACCCCAAACTCAATTCCAGCTTTCCTTTGTGATATGGAACCTTGTAGTACAATTTCAGAAAGATCCATACACTTACACACAAGCTATTGTCCTGAAACTAGAAAAATGCTTATTTTTGCCCTTTTTGGCCCCTAATTCCTAAAATTTTGAGGCAATTACCCCAAAATCAATCCCAGCATTCCCTTTGTGATATGGAACCTTGTGGTACAATGTCAGAGAGATCCATACACTTACACACAAGTTATTGTCTGGAAGTTACAAAATGCTTATTTTTGGCCCCTAATTCCTTAACTGTTGGTACCATAACCCCAAAATCAATCCCAACCTTCCTTTGTGGTATTGAACCTTATGGTAAAATTTCCTAGAGATCCATTTACTTAAACTAAAGTTAGAGTGCGAAACCAATGTGTCTTCGGACGACGACGACGACGACGACGACGACGCCAACGTCATAATAATATCGACCACAAAAATTTTTGCGGTCGTATAAAAGTTTTATGATGTTTCTGTGTTAGTCATTCTTGTTTCATGAAACAAAGTTGTACTATTTCTTTCAATCATTTTTAAATTAAGAATGAGAAATACTTGTGTAAAAAGTCTACTGTTTTAGAATATTGCACGAGTGGAAGGGATTCTGATCTTTTTATTTTTTTTAGGATCCACATTAGTCTCACAACATTCTAAAGTCAGATTAAAATAGCCAATAGAATAGATGTAATTAGAAAAGTTGTTTCTTGGAGCATTTGGCAGACCCAGCAATATAACAAGGTTACTTGTTATATTGCTGTTTGCAAGGTCACCTATGCATTTTTGGTATCTAGTAAGAGTGAAAGAAGATTCAGTTCTTTTTCTGGATGAAATTCAAAGACCATAAAACCGTACTATAATTGTGAATTTTGGAATTTTTTGTTTTATTATTATTGATTGTCCAGGAAAATTTACTCAGGCCAGTAACTAATAATTGTCCCCCGAGCAATGTAGCACCTTTTGAAACTTTGCAAATGAATAAACTGTCAAAAATTTCATAAATTAGTACTTAGCAATAAAGTGGTCTAACCACTACAACTTATCCCAAATTGGCCATTTACAGAATTTTTGTCATAAATTAGCTGTCAAAATCAGTTTACACAAAAACTGAACATTGAGATTTCATAAAGTGATTAAATAAAAAAATTAGGTAAAGTACAGAAACTAACTCCTCAAGACATCTAATTCAATGTGGTATATCTGGCTTCTGTTAAGCTTTGTCTGATTAACACCAACATCACTGTCAGCATTCCTATGTCTCATCATCTGCAGCAACCTTCAAAACATTTATCAAAGGCAAACAAGTATAACTGCTCACTTAGGATAAAAGAATCTAAAAATGCATCACACATGAAACCCGATAACAAATTTCAGGAAGCTCTTTTTTGTAGTTCCCAAGAAAAATGCAACAAAAATTTCATACATGGCCTGTATGTGTTATAATAATATATATGTATTCGGTAAACAGAAAGTTAAACAATGCATCTGAAACTGTGTCACACTGTATAGTATATAAACTGCTTCGCTAAGCGCAGCTGGATACGCCCGCAGAGGTCCAACCCTAAACAGTTGGGGCAAAAATGGACACATATTCAAGCTTGATACAGGTCTGAATTTGGATTGTAATTAAATATTTGACATATTATAGGTTTCTGAATAAATGTAGTCAAAGAACTTGAAATTGGTCATATGAATTGAATTTATATTCAATTAAAGATTTCTTGCTGTTGTGCAATACACTGTGCTGTTGAGCAATACTTAGTAAATCTGTTGTCAGACTATAAACAAATAAAGTTCAATTAATTCTCAATGTCATATATTAGAAATTTATGAAAATGTAAAGGGAGCTTACATCAATAGATATAAACAATTCACCAAAGTTTCATGAGAATTGCTGACAGCATTTTGAGTTATTGTCCGAAAACTGGAAAATCCCCCCTTTTTTAATGAATAAAACCCCATAACTCAGAAATAATAAATGAAAAATTTATAAAATTCTAAACGGAGCTTACATCAATAGATATAAAGAATCCACCAAAGTTTCATAAGAACTGCTGAAGTTCTTGTCCGAAAACTTGAAAATCCCCCTTTATTAATGAATAAAACCCCATAACTCAGAAATGATAAATAAAATAAATGTGGATAGTGTCCACATGTGGACACAGATGATGCCCCCGCTTGCATTATCATATAGTTATAAAGGGACATAACTGAAGAATGGTAAAAGTGACGCTACCCAAATTTGAACTTGATCTGAGTTTTGTGGTAATAAGCATTGTGTGTAAGTCTCACAACATTTGGTTGAGGCTAACTTAAGAAGAGAACAGAAACTAAAATTTCAGCAATTTTTCTATTTGTAAACACGCATAACTCTAGAACGGTTGTGTATAAGTTTTATAACATTTGGTTGAGACAATTTTTGTTTATTAAGGGACATAACTCAAGATTGGTAAAAGTGTCACCACCAAATTCGTACTTACTTTGTATTATGTAGTAATAAGCATTGTGTATAAGTTTCATAACATTTGGTTGAGGCAAACTTAAGTTAGAGAACGGAAACCAATTTCGGGACGTACGTTCGTATGTATGTACAGACGGACAAGGGTAAAACTTAATGCCCCCACGGCTATGGCGGGGCATAAAAATTATAAAATTCTAAACGGAGCTTACATCAATAGATATAAACAATTCACCAAAGTTTCATAAGAACTGCTGAAAGCATTTTTGATTTTTTGTCCGAATCAATAGATATAAACAATTCACCAAAGTTTCATAAGAACTGCTGAAAGCATTTTCGATTTTTTGTCCGAAAACTGGAAAATCCCCCTTTTTTATGAATAAAACCCTGTAACTCTGAAATGTTTAATCTAAAATATATAAAAATTGAAAGGGAGCTCATGTCAATAGATATAAATTGCAAGTTGGTGAAAGCATTCTTGAGTTATTGTACGAAAACTGGAAAATCCCCCTTTTTTTAATGAATAAAACCCCATAACTCGGAAACGTAAAATCTAAAATTTATAAAAAACCAAAGGGAGCTCACGTCAATAGTTATAAACAATTCACCAAAGTTTTATGCAAATTGGTTAAAGCGTTTTTGAGTTAATGTCCGACATGTTGACGACGGATGGACAGACAGACGGACAGACAACGGTATACCATAATACGTCCCTTAAACGGGAATATAATAAAAACAAGACGATTTGGTAAGATTGCCAATGAGACATCTCTCCACCAGAGACCACATGAGGAAGAAGTTAGCAACCTTTAGGTTACGAGACATGTTTATGTTGACATGAACCCTGATAACCAATTTCAAGAAGTTATTATATGCACTTCCCTAGAAAATGTGACTAGAACTTCATACATTAAGAATGTATATCAATGCATTTGGTAAATTGGAAGTTGATGAGCAATGAATCTGAAACTGCCTCACACTGTAAAGCATTCCTATGTGACTATGTCTCACCATCTACAACAAACTTCAAAACATTTATCCCAAGCGAAACAAGTAGAACTGTGAGCTACTGCTCACTTAAGATAAAAGAATCTTAAAACGCATTACACAGTAAAGGATGTTCACATAAAGCCATTTAACAAATTTCGAAAGCTCTGATTTGTATTTCCTGAGAAAAATGCTAAGGGAATTTCATTGGAAGGACAGAGGTAAAACTTCTCCTTCACAGCAGGTATAATAATAAAACAAAGACACATTTCTACTAGTGCATTTTAATTTGTAATTTCTGTTTATTCCTATCTGTATAACCAGACAACAGAATAATAGACAGAAAACCAATTATAAATAAAGCTGTCCAGAAAGAAATATATATATATATTTCAAATACAAACTTGTGATATGCATACCTAAAAGATTTTCATCTTACTTCATAAAATGCATTTATTAAATTATCTTAATTAGTTTTTTTCTGATAAGCACTTTTAGCAAAAATTGTTTTACAATAGCACTATTTACCTTAAGAGAAAGGTCATCAAAATAAAGGAGAAGTTTTAAAAAATGAATACCTTTCCTTCCATCAAATGCATTCTTTATGCACTGTAGAAAAAAATCGGATCTATATCATATACACATTGCTCACATAGAAAAATAATAGTTTAAGTATGAAAATGGGCTCTGCCTACAAAACATCATATATACATATCAATGTACAAGAAATCTGTACTTCTTTCACTTGCAAACTAGGATGCATTATGTCCACCATTACATGCTGAAATGTTGCTTTCCAAAAGATAACAACTGAGATTGAGAAAATATTTAAAAAAATATTCTTCACTTGAAAAAAAGACTTTTGTCATCAGAAACCAATCAATTTTGTTAGTAAGAAGACTCAGTTTCTTTGTCACAAAAATATTGCTACAGTTATATTTCTACCTCTCCAGCAAACGGACTGTGTTAAAAAGATATCAACTACTTTAAGCAGGAAATTTCACTACTTAGGCAATTTTAACATCACATAAACTTGATGTTCAATAAAAATCAGAATAAGGGACAAAAAACACAGGTTTGACCTTAAATATTATAATGAAATTGTAAACAGCTCAATACCCAGGAGTTTGTGATCTTTAAATAATAAAATGCTGACAGGTACTTTTTTAAACTTGGGTTCTGACCGTAACTCTTTCCAGACTATACTTTAAGAACACATTTAACACAGTATTTGAACAAACAAAACCTACAATTCAATATTAACATTGTGATTAGTGAGTACATATGCTTCCCCAATATTTAATAATAGAGAATCCTCAATTCAGTGAAAATTTACTTGCAAAAGTATAATTATATTGTTTCTGCATATTTTACAAAACAGCAAATTCCTTTCATTTTGAAATGGTTTGGTATATTTTATTAAATCAAAGGGCTATACTTCAGGCAGCATGACCATATCTTAATATTTTATCATGTTGGTTTGATCTTCTCTCATTTTTGGGGTGTTTTCAGAAAATCAAATCTTTCTACCTAAACAGGGATATAAAATACATATGTATATTTAGTTTTGATGGATCTGATGTTAACTTTTAGTAATCTCTGATCCAAATATTACCAAAGTTTATTGTTGATTAAGAACTGTTAGAATAACTAAATGAGTGCACATTATATCTAAAATTAACTTTTATGGTGTTTTAAAAATACTTCAATACTCAAAATCTGATCAGAAATAAATTTTCAAAATTTTCAAAATCATCCAAATGCAAAACATAATCTTTTTGCATGTGTGAAACAGGAATAACTTGGTCTTCCATTATACTTTTCTCAAAATTCTTTTGTGCAGGAAATGTTTTTTAAATTTTATAGCAATATTTTGTTTGCCCACTAGAAATTGTACATGTGTCAACTCCTACAAAAAGAGAAAGAATAGCAAGATCCAGACCAAAATACTGGATCAAAAGCTTGATATTCATATTGCCCACAAAGGAGATGATGTGTGAACTACTTTTCCAACACCTAAGCTTATTTAATGTGATTTACACATTGAAAGTCAAATAAATAATTCTATGACAAGAAATGAAACACATAATGAGGGGTGCAAAATACAAAAAAAAAATGATGGATCATATATTTATCACATATCAGACTATCAACCAGTAAATTTCAATGAAGACAACTGTGGATATCAACTAATTTTGCAATATTGTTTAAACATTCATATTTTTATATCAATAAATTAACATTTTTGTAGTATACATAATTCTGACAAAGGTATTTGTCCAAAACATAAATAATAGATGCAACACTTTTATTCATAGATTTAAATCTATATTATGCAATTCTATGATACTTCATCAGTAAGGATTATTTCTGTTGCTTTTGTGAATTCTAGAAAAGAGGATATGCGTTTTGTTTTTGACTGGAAAATGAAGCAGTTGATGAATGTAATAGAATGATAACTGTACAACTAATTGTCATATACTATCACTGTTTTGGTAGATTGAATTTAATGTATGGAACTTCTACGTCTTCTCCGTCCTTATCGTAACAACAAATTTCTAAGACTAGAGCTCGTACATAACTTGGAATTTTCTTCTTCGATACCCTCTTCACTACTTCTGTTAACCTACAGAAATAAAAAGACTTCTATAAAGAAAACAATATACAAAACACATTTGTTTTATTCAATATCACAATCATCGCAATATCAAAATTATAATTTATACATACACGGTCTTTTAAAGCCAAATTCTGAATATTCAAAGTCAAATAATCAATCTATATTGGATAAATATATCTAATTTTACAAACCTCAAGATCAAAACTTTGACCTTTACAACCAATTAGGGTATTGACAATATGTGATATGTAAAAGCTTGAAATTTCATATTTAAGGGACTATTTTTGTATTCAAACAATGCAGAAATATTTGTGTATTATTTGGAAGACCATTAAACTTTTTTTCATAACAGGCAAACAAATTTGTTAAACACTCTTTCTTACTCTAGTGTAAACAAAGATAACTTACGGTAAAGCTTTCCTTTCTTTAGCTTTTGCTGGTGCCATGAAGAATGAAAACAGCATTGAAACTCCCTGTGACAACATTGTTATCTCTAAGTTGTAATTTTTCTGAAAGATACAATTTCAAGTTTTGTCATCATGACAAAAATCTATGCCTTTTCATCAAAGATTCCAATGTACAAGTATTTAACAGAGCTTAAACAAGTCAATCACTGAAAAACATTTTTTTTAAAAGTACTAACTTAGTAAATACTGATATAAGTATGAAATTTGACAGAATTGCCATTTTAACACTTATTAACTGTAATCATGGTGATTATTTTTGTTGTTGTTGTATAGATCTTTATTGACCTCTTGACATTGTTTTTCCATTTTTTTCTGTTGTTTGCTGTTCAATTGAAGTTCATCCCAAATCTTATTTCATCAATCTCTCAAACTATCATAATAGTTATTGTATGACTCTTTAAGTTACCTAGATCTGGACCTAATTTAAAATATTGTTCACATCGTTCTTTCATAAAATATAGGTCAATATGACTTCATTTTGTAGTCCCTCTTTACTTATCTAATAATATTCACCAAAACAATATATTTCCTCAGTGATATGTAGCATGTGGACCATAATACAAAATTAAGTAAATAAACAGCTGCGCCATGAGCGCATGATACGCCTGTCGTCTTGTGTGTGAATTATTTATGCAATAATCATAAATAGTTTCTGTGAAAAACCCCTTTTTACAAAAACTAAATTACTCTAATATAAAATTTTGAATCATCACCAACAAGTATACAGATCTTTAGATTAATATAACTAGGAAGTGTGTAAAGTTTTAAGCAATAATCATAAATCAATTTTGAGATATGGTGCGACATATGAAAACTCCCCTTTTTACAAAAACTCAATAACTCGAAAATAAAATTTTGAATCATCATCAAAAGTATACAGATCTTTAGATTAATATAACTAAGAAGTGTGTAAAGTTTTAAGCAAAATCATAAATCGTTTTTGAGATATGGCGCGACATGTGAAAAAAAACACCCCCTGTTTTAGTTACAAAGTCCCGTAACTCAAAAGTTTTAATCTTATTTTCACCAAAAGTATACAGATTGTTTGACCATCATAAGAAATAACTATGCTAAGTTTCATGAAATTTGGATAAGTTGTTCTCAAGTTACAGTGCGACATGTCTACGCGGAACAGACGGACGCCGGACATTTGTACACCATAATACGTAACGTCAAAATTTTGATGGGCGATAAAATGGATCAAATATAAAATGACATATTTTTAAAGAACTTTTGTTATCAATCCAACACTTGTACAATGCAAAATATTCTACAATGATTAAGTTGCCTCGACTTTAACCTTAGTAAAAAAAAAAAAACTTGACACTTTTATGCATTCAAAGAACAAAATGAAGGAACTCACAAAATATCGATCATTTATGATGTGTAGTTCCTTAGATTTAACATTCATGGACAAATGAACAAAAAACAAATATATCCTTGAAAAAAAAACATCTTTTGAAAGCAGTGATCATCTAAATTTCCCTTTGAGATATTATAATGTCATTATTTTTTATATTGTTTCACTTTGGGTAAATGAAAATGTGACATTTTTCGTATATATTTAAAAAAAAATTTAAGACCATATTTCTTTTTTTCATAATGCTCCATCACTTGTTTTAATAACTCCCTACTGCAGGACAAAATTCGAACGATTTAAAAACGTTTCTTGTTTATGAATTATAAGCTACACAAGAAAAGTGTACTTAGAAAAATGGCTTAGTGAGACAAAGTTTCAACCACTCTAGTGGCATAATTGGTAATTTTAGAACTTAAACCTTAATATTTAACTACTCGTCTTCAAATTAAAATGATCCTTACCTGGAAGTAATCTAATAATTCCTGTAATGTCATGTCACCTTGAACTTCAAATCTATCCCACAGTGTGAATTCTACATCATTATACTGACAAATAAAAGTAGTTTATCAATTTAAAACAAAACTTCAATTGTGCTTATATATTCAGTCTGAAATGATAGATCAGTCAATAAAATATTTATCATGTTTCAATGTTTTGGGGTCATTTCATCACTAAATACATGGAGAATGTGTCCATGGGACACAGATGATGCCCCCACTTGCATATAACGCTATAAGGAAACATAACTCAAGAACATTAAAAGTGAAGCCACCCAAACTCAAACTTGATATGAGTTTTGTGGTAATAAGCACTGTGTATAAGTTCCATTCCATTTGGTTGGAGAACGGAAACATAATTTCAACAATTTTTCCATTTGTAAATGGGCACAACTCCAGAACGGTAAAAGTGACGCCACCCAAATTAAAACTTGATTTGTGTTTTGTGGTAATAATCATTGTGTATAAGTTTCATAACATTTGGTTATGGCAAACTAAAGTTAGAGAACAGAAACTATTTTTCGGACGTACAGATGGACAAGGTTAACACTTAATGCCCCCTCCCCTGTGGCGGGGGCATGTGTTTCTTATAGTCTATCCTATGAAGCAAATAAAAATAATGATCAATATATTGATAAATATACGAGTTACAGTAACGGACTGCATCATTTTGTATTACTAGTGTTGATAATGACATTTGTATATTCTTAAATTATGACCACAAAAAATATTTCCAGGTTAAATATACCTTGCTCTTTTTGGCTGCAATAGGTTCTGAAAAGGCAAAGAATGGCAATGCTAAATTCAGAAAGCCATTCTTGTACGTCTCCATTTTCTTTTGACCTTGCACTATCTGAAAAAGAAATTAGATATTGTAAAAATTGACACTAAACATATAAGAGCAAACCTACAAGCAATATTCAAATTTTTGAAGGAATAATGGTTTTATTTCAAAGTTTTATCTTGGAGCCTCTATAAGATTGTTATTCACATAAGTTATCTTATATTGTTATTAGTACTAAATGGAGGAAATCTGTGTACAAAACTTAGAGTCATCTTTATTCAAACTAAGCTGATGAACTTTGTGTAGAAACAATTATTCAAACTAAACTGAAGTACTTTGTTTACAAATCTTTTATTCAAACTAAAATCTGTACTTTGTGTACAAAACTATTATTAGAACTAAACTTAAGCACTTTGTCGATGAAACTTTAATTCAAACTTATCTGAAGTACTTTGTCTATCAAATTTACAAATATTAAGAAACTGGATACCTTTGATATAAGGGTCATTTCTTGTTATTTCGCTATAGCTTTAAATGTTTAAACGCAGAGAGGAGTCTTTAGATACTTGTCACTTAAGTTTAAAACAAAGGTAGCAAAAAAGACTCCAAGTTTTTATCAATAAAGATATCAGACCTCACTGTGACATTTGTAAACATGACCTTAAGATCTGGGACATTAAACTTATATTATGACCTTGACCAAACCAGCTAAAGATTCCAACCTCATTCAAGACACATAATTAACTCTACATGGTACTCAAGATACACAAAGCAGACACCATTTTTGACAGCCTGATTTATATAAGGTTTTCACTGAAAATAGGTAGGACCCTATTTAATGTGTTTTTTCGGGTGATTAAAACTCTGTATGATTAATATTTAACTATTTCTGTTTATGCTAATTTAACTATTTCTGTTTATGCCATCTTTTTTTCACTATTTCTAAAAGAATAAAGTTGACACCAATGCAGCAGTACCAATTTTTAAAAAGAGAAAGAAGATGCCAAGTGGGCAATCAAAATCCCAAATCCAATAAACAGACAAAAATAAAATGAGGAAAAGACAAATAATAAAGACCAATCACTACACAGAAAAACCAAAGATTGAATAATACCAAACCCAAGAACTTGGGGTGAACTCTGGGAACCATTTCCTGATCCACATGTGGCAACTGTTGTGTAATAGCTCCCTAAAACCATATATCATAGTCTCTGCAATGAACGATAATATCTGCAGTCTGCAGCATCCTAAAGTATCTTGACTAGACAACTTACTTTGATCAATTCTATACACACAAGACCAACTACTAAAGCTGTTGTGGTTGCTATAGCTGGAATGATTTTTCCTGCAATCAATTTACTCTGAAATATATGTCAACAAGACAAAAATTATTAATTTGAATTAAATATATAAGGTAATATTAAGGTCTTAACAAAAAATCTATTATACATTCAGTGTGGGCTTTTGTCTTGACATGGTTACACTCAATAAGGTAACATCTCATTGAATGGATTGAAAGAGCTTCCTTAGAAGTCAATTGAGTTCATTCTTTACAAGTCATTTAAAAACTGTCTGCAAGCTCTATTTCTTGTCAATGATTGGACAAACTTTTGTTTGTTTGTAAAAATGCAATAGAATTCAAAACTTTAAAAAAAAATGTGTACTGGGTTCCGCGGAACCCTGTGTCTCGCCTATAATTGCTGCTGCTGTCAGTGTAAAAGTGTAATGTTGACTTAAAAAGTGAGTCCATTTATCAGTAAAATACAGAATTTAAAAAAAAAAATTAAATTTTTCTTTAGATGCTATTTCTTGGTCTTGAAGATTAACTTCTGTCCAAGTTTCATAACAATCCATGAAGGTTTACAAACTTATCATGTCAAAATAATTGAATCCAAGACTGTTTGTAAATGTTCACTGTAAAAAACTTAAGTACATCTATCAGAAAAATATTGAAAATAAAAATGTATGTTCAAAAGTTTGCTTCAGACATTATCTCTTAATCATAAAAAATCTTCTGCCAAAGTTTCAAAAAATTTAATCAAGGTTTCACAAAGTATTTGATGTGTAACAAACTTTAACCCCAGACTGTATCTACTTGTGAACTGTAAAATAAACTAAATCCATTTATCAGTAAAATATGGAAAAATGAAAATAAATATTTTTCAAAATTTTTATCTAGATACTGTATTTTGGTCATAAACAATCTTCTGTCCAAATTTCATAAAAAATCCATGAAGGTTTGACAAAGTTATTGATGACTGAAAAACTTAAACCTCAGACTGAATCTGAATTTTAACTGTAAAAAAACTAACTCCATTTATCAGTAAAATATGGAAAAATGAAAATAAAACATTTTCAAAATTTTGCTGGATACTGTATTTTGGTCATAAACAAGCTTCTGTTCAAACTTCATAAAATTCCATGAAGGTTTGACAAAGTTATTGATGTCTAAAAAAACTTTAAAGACAGACTGAACCTAAATGTTTAATGCCGACGCCGACAGAATATAAGATTGCTATGTCTTGCTTTCGAGACATAAATGTTGCATGCTAGACAAAAACGATATACATTTTTTTGTTGCTGAAATGTCTCTAAAGTTAACATCTGGACATGGGTTTAAGGTATAAGTATCCAGTGATCTTCACCTAAGCAAAGGATTGACATATGCAGTCTGCTTGAAAAGTTTAATGATTTTTACACAAAAGAGTAATTCCAGAATGTCTTCAGCTTGAACTGGTCAGCCAGTCTGATAAAATCATCGTTTCAGGACATAACTATCAGCATCAAAAAATGAAAAGACAAAATTGATTAAAGAAGTAGCCTCTGGCCTTTGTTAGTCTTGTATTATTTTTACTTTTAGTTTCTTGTGTATAATTTGGAGTTTAGTATGACGTCCATTATCACTGAACTAGTATATATATTTGTTTAGGGGCCAGCTTAAGGGCGCCTCGGTGCGGAATTTCGCTGCATTGAAGACCTATTGGTGACTTTCTGTTGTTGTCTGTTCTGTGGTCGGGTTGTCGTCTCTTTGACACATTCCCCATTTCCATTCTCAATTTTACTTCATATACTTGTAAACGCACATTTATTCGTCTCAATGTTATAGTTTTTTACAAATATACAAACCTTATGTCTATCTGCCGGAGGGATATCATAGTTTAGCGCACGTAAATTTGAGCAAGCAACAATAAAGTCCATATGATAATTTGTGTCATCGTCTTTCTCAAAGTCTATAGGTGTTAATTTTAATTCCTTTAAACTTTCTGGAGGTGGTATCGACTTCTGTAATTCTTCCAATTGGTTTTCATCTGAAATATGTATGTCAATGTTAACGTTTCAAAATACTACAGATTGTTACGTGACTGTAAACAAGTATATGTTTAATGTTTCAACTGAATTGTTGCAGCATAATGAACATTGTGTTTCATCACAAGCACTTGTGAGGTGAAAGGGTGGAGGTCTTCATGTTTGATTGCATGGTTATCCTTTCTAAAATGGATTATTGTTTCAGATTTTTCCTGGATACTGCATTAATGCAACAATAGAACTAAGCAGACACCAATGCAATAAAAAGGCTTTCTGATCTAGGTTCAAATATTTCAGGGTAATAGCCATGAGCTTTTTTATCAATGTAAATCATGGATATTATTTAAGATCTTTAATTTGAGCGTCACTGATCAGTCTTTTGTAGACGATAAGTGCATATGGTGTACAAAATTCTTAGCCTTGTATCTATGATGAGTTTACTGTAATATGTAAAAAAGGAATTTTACATAATTATTAAGTGGTAAAAATTAGGATTTTTCTTTTGATCAGAATAACTTAATAGACTGAACTTAACTGCATGACACAAAAATAAAGTTTACAAGTTTGATTACTCAGTATAGTATGCAAACAGAAAGAAAAAGCTGTAAATATTCCACCTTTGGTATTGTGTACTAACCAAAAGATCCTGAATTTCTGTTAGCTTCCATGTCAGCATCATTCACATCTATTCTGACTCCTGACCTTGGTGTGAACTCTGGAACTTTGACCTTCTCAATCATACTTTTAATAGCTTTCCTATCACGAACTTGTGGTATTCCATACATTTCAGCTCGCAGATTAGCAGTTGCTTCAACAAAATCTACATGGACATCCTGTAAAAAAAGTTTGAAAATATAACACATCTGTATTGAGAAAGGATCATAAAATCTTTCATGAAGCTGGCCTCACTGTTTCAGAAATATTTTGAATACTGTCTGCACCCATCTCTTTTTTTTCTCTGTAAATTCCCACGGATACTATTACGTTTTGTTATTACTATGGGTTCAATATTATTATTTTTAAGTAACAGACATTTAGATATGATTGGCTGAAAATCTATTCAAAACTTTAAGAGCTGATTCAGTTACTATTACAAGTAGTTAACATATTCCTGGAAGGATAATTTACCAAGGGGTTCAAGGTTTAATTTCAGTTTTTGAAAAGAACCTGTCAGAATATTTAGTATAAATCACACTTTGTTAATTCCATTTTTTTTTTCTAAACTGAATGAGTTATCACTAGCTGTTGAAATAAAACAAACTCAAAATCAATAGCTGTAAACAAAATAAAGTTCTTGCTAATTAGTTTGAAATGCTAATTCTAACTGTATTATACAACTTACATTATTGATGCTGAATTCTAGATGATGTGGACATCTTTTGGGCCCTGACCAGAAAGGTGCCCCTGATGATGTTACCTGTAAAAAGAAACAATTCATATAAAATTTTGTTAAAAAATTTAACTTGGGAGGGCCCAAACTCATTCATGACCAAACATGCTAAAGATTATAAGAGTTGTAAGAAATAAAATGCTCCGCAGGGCACAGCTTGATACGACCGCAGAGGTCGAACCCTGAACAGTTGGGGCAAGTATGGACACAACATTCAAGCTTGATACAGCTCTGAATTTGGATTGTGATTAAATATTTGACACAGCATAGGTTTCTGACACAGAATGAATGTAGTCTAAGAACTTAATTTTTTAATTTACCTATTATGGTCCAATATCCAAAATCTAAATACATGGTTAGATTCAGCATATCAAAGAACCCCAAGAGTTCAATTTTGATGAAATCAAACAAAGTTTAATTTTGGACCCTTTTGACCTCAATGTGGACAAAGTTGATAATAGGGCCCAAAAATCAAAATCTAAATACATGGTTAGATTCAGCATATCAAAGAACCCCATATATTCAATTTTTGTTGAAATCAAACAAAGTCTAATTTTGGACCCTTTGCACCTTAATGTAGACCAATTTGAAAACGGGACCAAAAATTAAGAATCTAAATACATGGTTAGATTCAGCATATCAAAGAACCCCATATATTCAATTTTTGTTGAAATAAAACAAAGTCTAATTTTGGACCCCGATTTGGACCAACTTGAAAACTGGGCCCATAATCAAAAATCTAAATACATGTTTAGATTCAGCATATCAAAGAACCCTAAGAATTCAATTTTTGTTAAAATCAAACTAAGTTTAATTTTGGACCCTTTGGACCTTAATGTAGACCAATTTGAAAACGGGACCAAAAATAAAGAATCTAAATACACGGATAGATTACTGTGCAATTGAATATTTCTTGCTATTGTGCAATACTGTACAATTGACAATTTCTTGCTATTGTGCAATACTGTGCTATTGGATATTTCTTGCTACTGCGCAATACTGTGCAATTGAAGATTTCTTGCTATTGCGCAATACTGTGCAATTGAAAATTTCTTGCTATTGCACAATACTTATTATATAATAATTTACACATCCTGTTTGGTGTGTATCTCTTGCCATATCATTATTATTTGCTTTTAAATATAAATCAGAAATAACCAACTTAAAATGGAAAATTTTAAAGAAAAAAGGAAACCCCCAATTTTTGAACCCCTTATGATTCATCACCCCAAACTCAATCCCAGCCTTCCTTTGAGGTATGGTACCTTGCAGTACAATTTCAGAGAGATCCATACACTTGAACACAAGTTATTGTCTGAAACTAGAAAATGCTTATTTTGGCCCTAATTCCTAAACGTTTACTGCAATTACCCCAAACTCAATTCCAGCTTTCCTTTGTGATATGGAACCTTGTAGTACAATTTCAGAAAGATCCATACACTTACACACAAGTTATTGTCATGAAACTAGAAAATGCTTATTTTTGCCCTTTTTGGCCCCTAATTCCTAAAATTTTGAGGCAATTACCCCAAAATCAATCCCAGCATTTCCTTTGTGATATGGAACCTTGTGGTACAATGTCAGAGAGATCCATACACTTACACACAAGTTATTGTCTGGAAGTTACAAAATGCTTATTTTGGCCCTAATTCCTTAACTGTTGGTACCATAACCCCAAAATCAATCCCAACCTTCCTTTTGTGGTATTGAACCTTATGGTAAAATTTCCTAGAGATCCATTCACTTAAACTAAAGTTAGAGTGCGAAAACCAATGTGTCTTCGAACGACGACGACGACGCCAACGTCATACCAATATGCGACCACAAAAATTTTTTGCGGTCGTATAAAAAGTAAGAAAAGTCACAACCAAAAGGTTTCATGTATGCATGCATTTAAAGGTTTATACTCCTTTCAATCAAATTGGCAATATATAATGTTGGGCTACACATCATGACAAAGCATTCTACCAAATAAGGTGAAATTATGTGTACAAAATTATTAAGTCTTAACCCTTACCATGCAGGGTCATAATATTACAGCCTATATCCTTAATCTTGTTTTTTTGTGCTTAAATTTTCACAATACATTTAGAGGCTAGCTGTTTAAAATTGATTTCGAAATATATGCATGTCTCCTCTAAGGAAAGTAAGCCCAAAATTTGAAAAAAAATATCAGGACGGTCTGGATTTTTGGTTAAAATAATCTTCTCAAGGCTGCCATGCCCAGAACAGTTCTCTCTGACCTGAGCACTTTTGTTCATAGTTCATTAATCATCACGATGATGCATGATAAAAATATGAATGATATCCTGCAAAAGGCCTCTGTGAATCTGTGTTCACATTGTGAAATAACTATAATAGACTAGATGAACTGTTTATAAAGAACAATGTTAATTATTGAATATCAAATCCTTCTATTTAAAGCTCAGGGGTTCATTCTTTATCAGTGATTTTTCTCTCTCTCTTAAAAGATTTATTGTATATCAAATAATGTGGACTCGTTTAATTCATAGGTATCATTTTTGTGAAATGAGGAATAAAATGTATTTTCATGGATTTGCCAAAGTCGACATATAACCCTATTGAAAATTTATACTCAGTTGAACACTTAAATTTGTGGTTTACCAATACCCATTAAATCCATTACCCCATGAATAATAATGAATTCACATTATATATCACATTGACAATACACATCTAAAACATATATAGTCACTAATCATCTAGTTACCTGATCTGATGGAAAGTTAAACAGAAGCTGTCGTATTGAATTATTATAATTCTCTTGGAAAAGGTTACGAGCAAAAGCTACACAGTCTTGAAAGTCCTTTGGTCTCTCTGTTGTCAAAGCTTTCTTGACTGTTTCCAATGTTTCAGTCTGCAATAATTAATATATGGCACATCAGACATTGAACAATAAAATCTTTTCCCATCTCAGTTTATATACAAGTTTTTAAGATCAACATCTTTTTTTTTCTAAATATCTTTACTATTATTACTCCAGTTTTTTGTATTTGTTTATCTTAATCTGAGATCTATATTTTTTATTCAAATGAATTCATTTATAACTCTTATTCTACCCCAAAATACTATGATTCATCTTTGCTATCTGTCTATCAATATCATCAATTCAAAACCAGTAAATATATTGGAAAGCATCACTGTTGAAACAGTGTAATTTTCAGTAGAACAGAGTTTTAACAATCCTCTAATTCCAAGTCATATCTTATGCAGTGACAAATTGAAAGCTGTTAAACACTTATATTTTGAATAAATGAAGACTGTGTCCATGGGACAAAAATGCCCCCACTTATAAAAATATTGATAAGTCTGCAATTTTTCAATTTATAAAGGGACATAACTCGAGAAAGGTGAAAGTGACGATACCCAAATACAAACTTGATCTGTGTTTGGTGGAAATAAGCATTGTGTTTAAGTTCATAGCATTTGGTTGAGGCAAACTAAAGTGAGAGAACGGAAACTAATTTTGGGATGTATGGACAGACGTACAGACGGACAAGGGTAAAACTTAATGCACCCTTAAGGCACAAAAAATGAGTGACATGTACAAACCTAGATACACACACGTAACACTTTATTCAAATAAAAATAAACACAGATCACTTTAACATCATTCATAGCGGTGGGTGATTAAAGCATGAACATAATACGGTCAGTTTTGAAATGAAATCAATGTGCATACATCATGTATATGATGTCTGTATATGTTTACAATAATGTATCATAACTTATATGAAAGGACGTTCAATCTACTAGTGTAACATTTACAAAAGACATCCTGAATAAGAGTACTTACAGGTTGAGTACCTTGCAATTTCAATGTTCTCTCCATAAATTTTGGGTCAGTGAGATACTGCAGCGCTGACTCTACTGGCTGATTAAACAACCCTTCAAACTGATCACGGGCCCACTGAAAAATTGAAAGTGCTGTTACCATTTCAAATATTCAATACTCTAAATGCATAATATTTTACCAAGTTGAATCTTATTCTGTGCAACCAAGAATGCTTGGGCATCAAATCAAAAGGAAATCTAATCTAATTCTTTATTTTGGTCAAAATTGCAGAAAAGAATTACCAACAAGAATAGAGCTAAAATTTTAACTTCAAGATATTTGACTATGTAACATCACATATTTAAGATTGTGAATATTTGTTTTGAACCTGATAATTGTAATTTTTCAGGGCCAAATTTAGACATTCATGGCCATATCATTTGTTACCATGAATTGTCAAATTTTAAAGAATTAGAGTCTCATAATTATTAGAATCGATAAAAATTTGAAATGGACCTGTCTCTATAGGCCATTTTAAAGTGTAAAAATTTGGAAATATTCAATTAAGCAATTAGATAATGGACCATGCCTTTATAGAAAACATTTTGTAATTAATTGTAAATTTTCAATAAAGCAAACTTGAATGATCAATAGATAAATGAATGTTGTCTCTATAGAACTAACTGTTATGTAAAAATATTCAATTAAGCCCACATATAAGACAAGTTAAATATGCTTCAAATTGTGAAGTCCAATAACTAAACCTTAGTCTAAGTGATTTCAATATCAATATAATTCTTCCTCTCATCATATCTGACCACATATCCAAGTAATGTTGCAATCTGATACCAAATATTTGAATTTAGCATCAGGAAACAACTTTTCTGTGACCTCAAAGTCAATATGGATCGTCTTATCATATGTGACCATATAACAAGAAAAGTTGCAATCTGATAAAAAAAAAAAAAACCCATTTGATTAAGGATCCAATGAAAACTGTCCTGCACAAATTTTGATCTATTTTTAGTAACTTTGACATTAACCTAAGAAGTGGTGATCTCAAATCAATAGAGATTTCATTTCATAATACATGGCCATTTAAGCAAGTCAGGTTGTGATCCCATTTATAGTATTTGTTTAAGCATCTAAAACCATTCTCTTGCACAAATGTCTGTTCATTTTTATCAACTTTAACTATATATCAAATGAAGGTTGCAATCCAATATAAAGTATTTGATTTAGAATCTGGATACCAAAATGAATATTGGACTAACGGACAAACTGGTAAAAAATATATACCCATTCTTCTTTGTAATCCAAAAACATGCAAAACTTTTTAATACATACAACCTTCCACATACTGGGATAACAAAGGATAATAATTCCAATTGTACAACTACAAATACAAACATACACCTGGAGGGGTCATGCATTTCTTACCTGTAATGTATGCTCAATAGCATTTGGGAAATTTTTTAACGTACAAATGGGAATGGATTTTTCTGGAGGGTCTTGTGACGATGAATACGACTCTGTCATGTGTGGGAGGACAACCTGTTGATGAAAACAAAATTCTGAGTATTTATATAGTTCTTTACATTACCTTTAAAGTATGGTCAATAACGTACGGAAAAAATTTGAGTGTGCAAGACATGAAGGTCTCATCTACTGCATCCTGTGATGAGGAGTAGGATTCAGTCATATGTGGCAAAATTACCTACCAATTAAAATGAGCATAGTAAAATACCTGTAAAACATGTTTAATCGTTTGTGGAAATTGCAGACATTTAAAAGGAACCAACTCTTCTTCTCGATCAGTAGAGGAGTAGGACTCAGTCACATATGGCAAAATAACCTGCCAATTATAGAAGTAACTAATTGCTATAAATCTGACATGTCAACAAGGGTCCCACTTGCATTATTGTATGTGAGGCACAGAAACAAATAATTAATACTGATGCAAATACTTGTTGGGGTATCAATTTTGCAAATTTCTTGTTTGAACCTAAACATAAAACATAGTGCCAAACAAGTTTTAATGTACCAGGTTATTAATGAAACAGGCAGCAAACAGATATTTTGAAAATGGGAGCTGATGAATAATTTTGTCACATAAATTTATCCTACCTAGGTTTCAAATTTTGTTGAAATCTATGCATTTTGAATGTTAACATCTTTGCATCAATTTTGAAAATGGTGGCAGACAAAGTTTTAGAGATCAGCATTCAATTTTAGAATAGCTTAATAAACGTTTATCTTTTTTATTTTCAATAATTCCCTACATTCCCTAATACCCATGAAATAATATGCACAATTACATGTGAAGCACAACAAATATGTAAAGTTGTTTTCCAGTCCTACTCTTACCTTAAAAGATTTTCCATTCACAAAAGTGTTTCTCAGAAATATGATTATTTTTTACATAACAAATTTTCACAAAATGCACAAAATTTTCGACACATGATATCTTTTCTTGAAAAGCATATTGTCTTTTTAGCATTTTGTTTGTTGAAATCCTAGCACAAAAAGATGTCTCTTAAAATTTGTGATTATCTTAACAATGCACTTGACCTAGAGATACGTGTCACCTGTATGAATGGGCATATGACATTTGTGCCGATTTTTAAAATTTTCATTCTTTCATTTGTGCCGATTTCATTTTTTCATTTGCGCCGATTTTATATTTGCTCCTAATTGCATTTACAGTTTAACACAGGTGAGTAAATATTTGTACATGTACTATACCTTGAATGTATATTGGTAAAATCTTGTTATAAACGTTGTTCACTTATGTGTAAGTTAAGAAAATCCAGGCCGTTACGTATGTTAAAATGCGAACTCTAGAAATGCCCGCATCAGTACGTTAGCCAGAGAAAGAAGAGATGGACTTCGTTATGGACAATTACGACAAATATAGAGACGAAATTACAAGAAAGGAATATATTAGATGTGTTGCCTATAAATACTCGGCAAGAACAGATTTATGGTTTTAATGTATTCTGTTTTTATGGATTTTAATGTGGTAAATAGATTTTTAATTCGTTATTTTAGTATAAACAGAGTAAAAACAGAGTGCTTTTATCTTAGGTTTTTACTTCTTGATTTTAAAGTATGTGAATATAGTGCTTTTAAATTGACTTATCCTGCTCAAAATCCTACTTCCACCTCCCCATGGTGAGCAGAGGACAACAGTTATATACATGTTCTGATTGACAATTCATAACATTTGTACAACTGGCGAACGGAAGAGGTCTATAATGATAAATGAAAAATATCATTCACCTGTAATTTACCTGTATAAAAATCGGCGCAAATGAAAGAAAAAATCGGCACAAATGCAAAACGCCGGTATGAATTCTGCTAGTATAATGTCAAATGTTGAAATCAAAATGACAAACAATTGTTTAAAAGTGTTAATGTCTATATAGAAAACTTACTTGTACATTTCCTTTTGTTCCTAGTGTCCCTGATTCCAGCAGGGGTTTACAGTAATATACACAACGTCTATCCATATACATTCCTAAAAGTTCATATAAAATGGTAAGTCATTTAAATAATTTCTAGAATTAATCTGACAACCTGCATCAAAGAAACAATTTTAAAAGTTTGTTGGAAAAAGATATTGGTTAGATCACAACTGACAATTAATTGATTCATTTTATAAGAACTACATTTACAGGTACATGTAACTGTCAATTGAAAACAAATGAATTTATACATATAAAAAATAAACATATGTAGGACTGAATATTTTTTTTTTACAACATAAAACGTTTACAAAATTTTTTGCCAATCAACCAAAGTAAAATCAAATATCAATTTTGCACAAATCTGATATGCTAAAGAGTTTGGTAATGAGTTCTTTTTATTGAATAATCAAGAACCGACATGAAGTACTTCCGTCTCATCATTTAACTTGCTTACAGATCTTGTGGAAAATCTACAAATTCTACTCACTTGCATCAACATTATCTAAAGCGTTTGTTATACCATCTAGATCTTCGAAGAATTCATCAGTATATATATTTTCTGTCTCTCCACCTACTCTATTTTCCTGTGATATTATGTTAAATGCAGGATTCATTTCCTTAGCAGCATTGGCCGCAGTACCAGATTTAGGTTTCTAAAAAAGTAGACAAAATAAAAATATACTTCAATGAATAACTCACCCTACTTTTCAATTTAACTATAGTTGTAGAAAATGAAAGGATATGGAGTAAATGTACATGGGACAAAATCGCACACAATAGTTGTAATATTCTCTTGATATTATTCAATAAGTCTATGATGTAACCCACTCACTGTAGACCATGAGATTTATATGAAAGACACAATGTGTATGGAAGTCAGGCACTAGCCTGAATTTGTTATTCTTTTCTTTAGAAACATATTTGGCTGTAAGGTTTTTCTTGTCTTCTGAAAACACTTTAAATATATAAAGATTTTGTGAAAAAGTAATCAGAAGGTCCTCTTTATATATACCAAAACCAATCCCATTTTGACTATTGACATATTCTTGCAACACCCACACATAATAAAATCAATACTCATTTAATGGACAATTTTGAGATTATTGTTCATTCTCTTTTTTCATACTTTTTTCTATAAGATACAGAAAGCAAAAAAAAAAATGGAAATATTGGCAAATGACCTTTGATGTCAGAGTTCTCGATAAGTGGTGGTCCTAGGGATTTGACCACCACATTTTGGGGAAGGACCAACACAATTTTGGTAATTTGCAATAGAAATGATAGTGAGGACCTGCATATTTTCTTCAAGGACCACCAGGCAAAAAAAGATTTCGAGAACTCTGTGATGTTACATTCAAAAGTTTTCACTATTTTCTCTTTTATTGTAAAACCAGACAAAAATTCTACACAAGTTTTACTTTCATTCTGTTTTGACTGAAAGTAACTAATAAAACTTTTATGAGTGCTCACCTGTACATCCCATGGTCTGAACAGAAACTGTCTGTTGAGGTTAGATTTTTCTATGATGTCCATATCTGTAACTATCACTTTCCCTCCATCACAACCAAGTCCCATCATAGACCAGTTCTTCAACATCTCACATCCTATTGCACCTGCTCCTACCTGTTATCAAAACATAAGATTCTTTGTAACATAAAACTTCATTGACATTAAATATCCAAGTGCTGTTGATACTGTGAGTCAACCAATCTGACTTGATCACAAAACAAAACCAGCATATCAATACATTCTGACAATTATTATATTGTACATTTTTCCCATATTCACTTAAAAATTTGCAATTTCCCTTCACATCTAATTTATTATCTTTTAGCTGATCGATATATAAAATATTTTATGTATAAGGATTCATAATAAATGAAATTCCTTTATAAGAATAATACATAATTACCAAAAAGTACTTTTGTGCACCCATTTTCTTAACAAAGTCCTTGCCAAATACTGCAATCTGACCATCATATCTACAGTTAAGCTACAAAAAACAAACATTATTAAGCATCTGAATAATTACAAATAAAATAAATATCTCTCATAATCTAATTTCATATTCTTTTGTAGATTTTTCAAACATGTTAATAAATGTCTTTCTAAATCTAAAGTTAATTCAAAATCTCATTTTCCCAAGGAGCTCAGCAACTTATAACATATAATATAAAATTTAAAGCTCCACCCCCCCCCTTATCATAATAAGCTGGATGGGTTGTCAAATATATACATATAGCCAAATCAATTCCTTCGTCTAAAACAAGATTTAAATCATCCCTTACTTTAAATCAAAGATTACTGACAAAACTTTTTTAATATAAACTTACAGGTTTGCAGGTTTCTTCTGTAAGTATACTGTCTGCATTCTCTTCAGGTAGACATTCTAAAGCGTCAAAATATAAATATTGATTAACTGGACCAAATTTTCCTGAACAGGCTTTCATTACTTCCTGTGCCGCAATTCCACCAATAACAGCTGCCAGGGGACATAATTCTCCTCTAGCAGAATAACAGAACTCCTTCATCAGAGATTCATCAAGTTCATCAACTTTAGCTCCAGATTGACTATTCACCTGTTTGGCAATAGCAACAAAAGCTTCTGCATCAGCCTAAAATCACAAAAAAAATAAGAATTGTAATTCCCTTTGATGATGGCAAATAAAATGATTTCATCTTTTAATGTTTTGTCAACAGTCTAATATGGTTACAATTTTGTTAGGAAACATGCTTATTTTAAACTTATTTCTCTATCAGTAAAAATAAAACTGTAAATAAGAAAATTCTGTGAAACATAGTTCTTGTCTTTTGCATCTTAACAGTATGAAATCACAAGTCTTCTTCCAGTGTCAAAACCATCAACATCCGATATTTTCAAGCCTTTTGTACAGAATGGAATCACATTTGACAAAAAGAATATTTTCAGGTGAAACATGCAGGTTTTTTGTATATTATTGAAGAAATTAGAAATCTCCATTGCCACAAGGAATAAAATGCTCTGCTGGGCGCAGCTTGATATGACCGCAGAGGTCGAACCCTGAACAGTTGGGGCAAGTATGGACACAACATTCAAGCTTGATACAGCTCTGAATTTGGATTGTGATTAAATATTTGACACAGCATAGGTTTCTGACACAGAATGAATGTGGTCTAAGAACTTAAAAATTTTTAATTTACCTATGTCCAATATCCAAAATCTAAATACATACACGGTTAGGTTCAGCATATCAAAGAACACCAAGAATTCAATTTTTGTTAAAATCAAACTAAGTTTAATTTTGGACCCTTTGGACCTTAATGTAGACCAATTTGAAAACGGGACCAAAAATTAAGAATCTAAATACACAGTTAGATTCAGCATATCAAAGAACCCCAATATTTCAATTTTTGATGAAATCAAACCATATCATTATTATTTGCTTTTATATATAAAAAATTCGTAAGGGTTCCATGGAACCCAGTGTCTCGCCTACTTTTGCTGTTAATTGCAGGCTCAACAAAAATGAGGAAAAAAATCCATAAAAATATATTCCTTTAGATACTATCTTTTGATTGTAAGAAGCTTCTGTCAAAATTTGGTATAAATTTAGGATAGTTTATGAATCTAATAAATGTTTTAAAAACTTTAACTGTAGACTGTATTTAATGTTAACTGGAAGAAAAACTAAGTCCATTTATAATTAAAATACGGATAAACAGGTACAAAATTTTAACAAAATTGCCTTCTAGATACTAGCTTTTGATCATAAATAAGCTTCTGTCCAAGTTTGGTACAAATCCAGGATAGTTTAAGAAAGTTATTAAAATTTTAAAACTTTAACCACAGAGTGAATGTATTGTTTCCTGGCAGAAAAACTAAGTCCATTTATAAGTAAAATACGGAAAAATGAAATTTTTTTAACAAATTTACTTTTGGATACTATCTTATGATCATAAACAAGCTTCTGTCCAAGTTTGGTACAAATCCAGGATAGTTTAAGAAAGTTATTAAAATTTTAAAACTTTAACCACAGAGTGAATGTAATGTTTCCTGGCAGAAAACTAAGTCCATTTACAAGTAAAATACGGAAAAACAGGAATTTTATTTTACAAAATTTACTTCTGGATACTACCTTATGATCATAAACAAGCTTCTGTCCAAGTTTGGTACAAATCCAGGATAGTTTAAGAAAGTTATTAAAATTTTAAAAACTTTAACCACAGAGTGAATGTAATGTTTCCTGGCAGAAAAACTAAGTCCATTTACAAGTAAAATACGGAAGATAGGAATTTTATTTTTACAAAATTTACTTCTGGATACTATCTTATGATCATAAACAAGCTTCTGTCCAAGTTTGGTACAAATCCAGGATAGTTTAAGAAAGTTATTAAAATTTTAAAAACTTTAACCACAGAGTGAATATTTGTGGACGCCATGACTGACGCCGACGGAATGTAGGATCGCTATGTCTCGCTTTTTCGACTAAAGTTGAAGGCTCGACAATAAAAAATAACCAACTTATAATGGAAAATTTTAAAGAAAAAAGGAAAAATTTTAAAAATCCCCTCCCAAATTTTTGAAATCCTTATGATTCATCTACCCCAAACTCAATCCCAGCCTTCCCTTTGTGGTATGGTACCTTGCAGTACAATTTCAGAGAGATCCATACACTTGAACACAAGTTATTGTCTGGAAACTGTAAAAATGCTTGTTTTTGGCCCCAAATTCCTAAACGTTTAGGGCAATTACCCCAAACTCAAATCCAGCTTTCCTTTGTGATATGGAACCTTGTAGTACAATTTCAGAAAGATCCATACACTTACACACAAGTTATTGTCATGAAACTAGAAAATGCTAGTTTTGCCCTTTTTGGCCCCTAATTCCTAAAATTTTGAGGCAATTACCCCAAAATCAATCCCAGCATTCCCTTTGTGATATGGAACCTTGTGGTACAATGTCAGAGAGATCCATACACTAACACACAAGTTATTGTCTGGAAGTTACAAAATGCTTATTTTGGCCCCTTATTCCTTAACTGTTGGTACCATAACCCCAAAATCAATCCCAACCTTCCTTTGTGGTATTGAACCTTATGGTAAAATTTCATAGAGATCCATTCACTTAAACTAAAGTTATTGTGCGAAAACCAATGTGCCTTCGGACGACGACGACGCCAACGTCATACCAATATACGACCGCCAAAATTTTTTGCGGTCGTATAAAAAGTAGTCTATTGTGACCTTTGAATGTGGTCATTAACCTAACGAATATTCAATAGAAATGTTGCAATTTTGTAACACATTGCAGGATAGGCCAACAAAATGAACTTTTCCGATCACTTACATTGTTTTCAGGCTATTCCTATATGAGAATTATAATTAACCAAGGCTTTTATTAAGTACTCTTCATGGAGATTTTCCTAATAATATATCCAAAAATCTCAATCTTCATGAGGTTTGTAGAAATAAATGAAAATATCTATTTTTTCATCTAAATAGCAGAGTTGCTCTGGTTTTTATTTTTTTAGTTGTTGACTTTTCAAATGATAAACAATGCAAAACATAACTTTTGGACTTTAACTTACTTAGACTCTCCTTTCAGACTAAAACTTACTTTGGATCTGCTTGTAGGCAACTGTCCTTTGGATTTCACATACTCAGACAGTGCTTGAAATGCAATATGTAACTGTCCAGGGCGATCAAATTTGGCAAAGTCAGTTAAAACAAACTCTGGTGCATTCATTGCATTCTGAATTGATTTCTACAAAATGTTTCAACAAGGTTTAATTTTATCATATCTAAATAAATCATAAATTACATATATGCATTTGTTCATCCCATCAAATTTGATCAATTATTTGAAATGTCTAAGACTAATAAACAATTTGTTTTCCTTCATAAATTTATGCATATCATTCTCAAACAATAAAAACAAGAATCAGCATAAACTTTCCTGTTAAATCAAGGCTCTGTCAGGCTTTGAACACTGACATGACATTTATGAACCATCGTTTATTGATCATTTACGTTTGATAGCTTTAATATTTTCCAAGGAGCCAAAATGATGTGCAAATTCTCTACACTGCCCAACAAAGGTAATTTTTCAAAATGAGTTCAAGTAATAAATCAAATGCAATATATTACAAGGACCATTATTCCCAAATTATTCATGCTATTTGTCCAGATTGAACTTCACTTTTATTACATCATTTATGTTCAAAATGAAATTAGTTCCTACTATCAGTACACAAGCAAACTTATATCTATTATATCTAATTAATCCTGATCTTTAAGAGTATTTAGAAAAACATCCAGAAACAGATCTATGGTGGATGAACATGTGGACAAAGCAGCTATCTTATCCCTCTAAAAAATATTCTGGAGAACAAAAAAAAGTGTTTTATATGAATTAATTTGTAACTGAAAGGATGCATTGACAAGTACTGTGAATAGAATAAATTGTCAACCGCTGATCAGATGTGCATTATTTTAATATTTATCTCTAAAACTTACAAATTTCATTTCTTTTGGTTTTTTGACTTGTGTAACAATTCCTCCTCTCTCGTATGCAGATAAACCAGTTGTGTCTCCAATACTAAATGTATAAGGGCCTGTTATGGACAAAGTATATATATTAAGTCATCATCCTTCAACAAAATATTCTTCTTGATGCATCTCACTTATCATCTATTAACATGGATGTAAATTTTCAGTGCTGGTTTTTTTGTATCATCATTGTATATGATGTTTTTCCCTTCCTGAGTTTAATTTAATACATCTTTTCACAGTTAGCTTTAACAACATTTTTTGTGAAACTGTTTTTAACTATATCTTTCAGGAATGAGATGTTTTGCTAACACTGTAATCATTTTAAAGTGATAAACTCTTCTGTCATTGAAAATGTGTAGACCTGATATTACAAACAATTTAATCATATCCAACCTTTCAGAATTATCAAATTTGTTGTCATACAGAATGTTCCCAAATATTCACCTTTCTCAAAACATAACAATCAAAACTATTTAACAAAATTATGTATATCTGTTTAATAGGTTTAGTTGTTCCATTGATTTTTTAATCATGGAGGATGAATGATTGACTGACGCCTGACTGATGACCAGTTGCAAGTAATGCATGCATATTCAAAACAATAACCGGTGAATGAGATATGAATAATTGAATACTGTAAACCAACTTATTTTTGTGGATACCTTTCTTCGTGTTTAGCCATTCTAGTAAACTTTGCGATTTTCAAATTTACTTGAAGCAATTGGATAAGGAAAGATTCAAGTTTTAAATGTTCGAGACTATTTTTATTCACGTTGTTTTTCTACTCGGGGAAAGTCACGAAAATAAATCGCTCGCGAAAATTAGTTGGTTTACAGTAATATTTTATTACTGACTAAAAGCTGTCTATATCTGCCAACTTGCAAGAGCTTTTAATCCATGATAAGTTGGTCATAGGAAACCAACAAACAATTTGATCTGTAACTCACCTTTATACACTTTTAAACCCAAAATAAGCTCACAGTTTACAGGCATAACCAAAAAAAGTCAAGACCTGTTAAAAGGCATTACTGTTGGATTTATGTACAGACTGATGGGGATGAAAAGGGATTGTAGTTTGTAATCTTCTCTTTTCCTAATAAATTTTTACTACCTTGAATAAAATCTGCAATCAATTCTTTTCACCAAAAAAACTAACAACCAATTACAGCAATTGTTTTTGTGAAGAGCCTTTGAATATTTACTCTTCAATTCCTATGTAACGTATCACAAGTATTTCAGCTTAACAAAGTGCTTTACATAAATACGTTCATAGTTACCCAAAACTTTAATTTTGCGAGCTTCACATCCATTTAACTCTGTCATTCCTTTTATTTCTGAGAAGGTTACATAATCACCATCCTCATAACCATGACGAGATTCATCCAGACAGGTCACAACTCCTTCTTTGTCCTATAAGTAGTTATTACAGAGAAAATCTCAGTATTCATAAATGATTACATACTGTTAAAATTAAATTTAGTTCAGGTCAAGTATCCAACACACCATATTAATTTAAAGTTAAACAAATTAGTACTAATTGTGAATAAATACTGTGACTTTTTTTCAACAATATCATGCCTCTTTTTCAATTAAATTAAATTTAAAAGTCATGCCCATCCAAATGATCTTCAATCTTCAACTTTTATTTCCCCTGCATCATTCAAATGTAGTATTTATCTATGTTAGTTTAATATTGGTTCTACTATACACTTCCATCTTAGCTATCTGGTAAAACAATCTACACCTAATGATGATGATGATGGATGGCTGTCTAACATCCAGCATCAAATTAAATGCATATTCAGGACTAGAACATATAAATGCGATATGAATATTATTCCTATTTTGAACTAGACTGACCACTGTGAGACCGACAAGCTGGGTATGTGACAAACAGTCCACAGGAAGACATATCACTATACCCTGACTCATTATTCTGACTCAGCCCAAAGCCTTTGCTTTTACTATTTAATGCTGCTTGCTTATTGAAGAAGCAAATTACATTTTTTCTAAGTCTTTGGCTTGACCAGGCTGGGGTTCTAACACACAACCTACCCCACTCGAGGTGAGCACTCTACCATGAGACCACTGATACTCGATCACGTTAAGCCAGACAATTAGTAAGGTTACATTTCATTGTTCTTTAAAACAACAGAACTATAAATTTTGTCCTTAAGAAAAACTTAAATATAACTGTTGTTTGTACCTTTGTAACTGAAGCCACCATGTTGCTGATTGGTTGTTCTCCATCTAAATCATTTACCATGAAACTCTCTCCAAAATCACAGAACACTTCTCTACAGTTAATAAAACATAAACATTAGTATCAAAGGTTTTATTATGGAGAGGGCTTACATAGGCTTTGCCTGTTTCCCAATCCAATTCAATTTATTTGAATAAAATACTGTTTAAACTAAAGGTTTTATTATCCACTTCATTGTAGAAAGCTTATATCCAGCTTCTACAGAAAACACTGAGACTCATACTTTACTTATATAAACAAGTGAAACTGAGAGCTACTGCTCACTGATGAAACCCCCGCCGATTACTTGACAGTAAACAGGAGGTTGTTACTGATGAATCTGAAAACGCATCACACAGTATAGCTGACTTATATAAACCCTGAAACCAAATTTCAGAAATCCTTGTAATGTAGTTCCTGAGAAAAATGTTTCCAAAATTTTCAACTTGGATGTCATGTGTAAAATGATTAAGTGTTCGGTAATCAGGAAGTTGTTGAATAATGAATCTGAAAACGCATCACAGGGTATAGCTGACTTATACAAACCCTGAAACCAAATTTCCACAAAAAAGATTCATGGGACGAACGGACGGACTGATGGATGGATGGATGGATGGACAGACAGAGGTAAAACAGTATACCCCCGCTTTTTTAAACGGGGGTATAATAACTCGTTAATCTGCTAAAATATGATCACTATAAATCTTAAATTTTCTACTTAAAACAAAATTTCCATAAATAAAGAATTTACAATGGATATGGATCCACAAGAGATGATAGCTGCTTAAAATAATTGAAAATAACTAGTATATTATTGGAACATTATTTCTATTGTGGTTCTTCACACTGATGATTGCTGGAATGCGTCAAAAAATGAACTTTAACCCTAACAGCAAGGTCAAGACCGGCCTTAATGGCAATTTGAGAGGAACTCATTTATATTCATTAGTAATGGCTTCACACATCTTTAGGAAAAAATGTATATATACATTGTTGGGCTGTTGTTTAGACGAATTATATATACAGAATGTATTTTCAGCCTTGTATCACCATCACTGCTGGTGATCCGATGGATAAAATCTGTTGTAGAGTCGTCACTGGTTCAGACGTACTTATAACTATTTCTGCGACTGCATCTTACATTAATTTGTAGGATCCTTTACAATAGATAATTCAGCTGATCTGTAACAATTCCATCTTCATGCCTTATATATCATGTACTGTGTTACGACACTAGATAAAAACTGACGAGGAAAGGTAACACCCGGCCACCGAAAGCTTTATTATTATAGAGCCTAGGTGGTCGAGTGGTCTAGCACGTCGGGCATAGTGCAAGGCGATTTGGTGCCACGATATCTCAGTAGCATGAGTTCGAATCCCGGCCAGGGAAGAACAAAAAAATTTCCTTCCGCAAATTTACAGATCTAATATATATATATGCTATTCACATACCCAAATAAACCTTTTGTATCAGCTACTATCAGTTTGATTCCATTTGAATGACAATATTCACCAAGCTTTATCTGCTCATCAAGTAGAGAGTTTGTCAATACTACAACCTGTAATATAACACAATTTCTGGTTAAAGGAACTAATTTGGGTGGATGTACAAGAGACAATAACACCATGAAATATTTTAAAATACCCCATTGTGGAAGTTACTTGACCATCTCTAACAAGGATTTTAAAAGTTTACACCTTTCAGCTAACATGTTAAATAATACTGAAATTTAAAATACGGAACAGTTCAACAAGAAAATAAAAACAATGAAGAATTGCCTAAATGGTTAGACCTCATTACTTCACTTTGCAACCATTTGTCAAAAACTTATATCAAATCTATTTACCTGGAACCTTTTGAGAAAGCTTTCTGACAAGGGATCAGTGCTAGAACTAATAGGTACATAGCTATTCAATTCAGAAAGTCTATTCAGAGAAGCAGTAGCTCTGTTCTTCCCCAAGTCATTCTCCCTCAAGAAAAACTACAATATAAAATTAAAAAACAGTAAGTTATACATTATATATTGTTTAAGGTAAATCACTATGTATTCAACTTTATCATTCATTAACTTTTCAAAGTTTCATTATTGATAAAACTAATGGCATTTAAGTATGGAGAAAAAAAATCTACAATATTTTGTCTGTTTTCAGCAGATTCATCTTTTAATTTATAGAATAAGGAAATACTTTAAAGAAAAGTTAAATGCATTCTGCTGCAGTATGGTCAAATTAAGGGTCAGTTGAAAGTCAAAATACTGTTGCAAATAAAAATGTTATGAGGAATACATCAACGAGATAACAACCCAATACCTACACTTATTTTATAGTTTTACAATTTACTTGTATAAAACTATTGATTGATTGATTGATTGGTGTTTAACACCACTTTCAACACTATTGTGCTATTTCGAGGAGATCAGTTTTTATTGGTGGAGGAAGCCGGAGTGCCCAAATATTGGTTCTACTATACACTTCCATCTTAGCTATCTGGTAATACAACCTACACCTAATGATGATGATGATGGATGGCTGTCTAACATCCAGCATCAAATTAAATGCATATTCAGGACTAGAACATATAAATGCGATATGAATATTATTCCTATTTTGTACTAGACCGACCACTGTGAGACCGACAAGCTGGGCCTGTGACAAACAGTCCACAAGAAGACATATCACTATACCCTGACTCATTATTCTGACTCAGCCCAAAGTCTTTGCTTTTACTATTTAATGCTGCTCACTTATTGAAGAAGCAAATTACATTTTTTCTAAGTCTTTGGCTTGACCAGGCTGGGGTTCTAACACACAACCTACCCCACTTGAGGTGAGCACTCTACCATGAGACCACTGATACTCGATCACGTTAAGCCAGACAATTAGTAAGGTTACATTTCATTGTTCTTTATAACAACAGAACTATAAATTTTGTCCTTAAGAAAAACTTAGATATAACTGTTGTTTGTACCTTTGTAACTGAAGCCACCATGTTGCTGATTGGTTGTTCTCCATCTGAATCATTTACCATGAAACTCTCTCCAAAATCACAGAACACTTCTCTACAGTTAATAAAACATAAACATTAGTATCAAAGGTTTTATTATGGAGAGGGCTTACATAGGCTTTGCCTGTTGCCCAATCCAATTCAATTTATTTGAATAAAATACTGTTTAAACTAAAGGTTTTATTATCCACTTCATTGTAGAAAGCTTATATCCAGCTTCTACAGAAGACACTGAGACTCATACTTTACTTATATAAACAAGTGAAACTGTGAGCTACTGCTCACTGATGAAACCCCCGCCGATTACTTGACGGTAAACAGGAGGTTGTTACTGATGAATCTGAAAACGCATCACACGGTATAGCTGACTTATATAAACCCTGAAACCAAATTTCAGAAATCCTTGTAATGTAGTTCCTGAGAAAAATGTTTCCAAAATGTTCAACTTGGATGTCATGTGTAAAATGATTAAGTGTTCGGTAATCAGGAAGTTGTTGAATAATGAATCTGAAAACGCATCACAGGGTATAGCTGACTTATACAAACCCTGAAACCAAATTTTGACAAAAAATATTCATGGGACGAACGGACGGACTGATGGATGGATGGATAGATGGACAGACAGACAGAGGTAAAACAGTATACCCCCATTTTTTTAAACGGGGGTATAATAACTCGTTAATCTGCTAAAATATGATCACTATAAATCTTAAATTTTCTACTTAAAACAAAATTTCCAGAAATAAAGAATTTACAATGGATATGGATCCACAAAAGATGATAGCTGCTTAAAATAATTGAAAATAACTAGTATATTATTGGAACATTATTTCTATTGTGGTTCTTCACACTGATGATTGCTGGAATGTGTCAAAAAATGAACTTTAACCCTAACAGCAAGGTCAAAACAGGCCTTAATGGCGATTTGAGAGGAACTCATTTATATTCATTAGTAATGGCTTCACACATCTTTAGGAAAAAATGTATATATACATTGTTGGGCTGTTGTTTAGACGAATTATATATACAGAATGTATTTTCAGCCTTGTATCACCATCACTGCTGGTGATCCGATGGATAAAATCTGTTGTAGAGTCGTCACTGGTTCAGACGTACTTATAACTATTTCTGCGACTGCATCTTACATTAATTTGTAGGATCCTTTACAATAGATAATTCAGCTGATCTGTAACAATTCCATCTTCATGCCTTATATATCATGTACTGTGTTACGACACTAGATAAAAACTGACGAGGAAAGGTAACACCCGGCCACCGAAAGCTTTATTATTATAGAGCCTAGGTGGTAGAGTGGTCTAGCACGTCGGGCATAGTGCAAGGCGATTTGGTGCCACGATATCTCAGTAGCATGAGTTCATATCCCGACAGGAAGAACAAAAAATTTGCTTCCAAATTTACAGATCTAACATTGTTGGGCTGTTATTTAGACAATTATATATATATATATAGCTATTCACATACCCAAATAAACCTTTTGTATCAGCTACTATCAGTTTGATTCCATTTGAATGACAATATTCACCAAGCTTTATCTGCTCATCAAGTAGAGAGTTTGTCAATACTACAACCTGTAATATAACACAATTTCTGGTTAAAGGAACTAATTTGGGTGGATGTACAAGAGACAATAACACCATGAAATATTTTAAAATACCCCATTGTGGAAGTTACTTGACCATCTCTAACAAGGATTTTAAAAGTTTACACCTTTCAGCTAACATGTTAAATAATACTGAAATTTAAAATACGGAACAGTTCAACAAGAAAATAAAAACAATGAAGAATTGCCTAAATGGTTAGACCTCATTACTTCACTTTGCAACCATTTGTCAAAAACTTATATCAAATCTATTTACCTGGAACCTTTTGAGAAAGCTTTCTGACAAGGGATCAGTGCTAGAACTAATAGGTACATAGCTATTCAATTCAGAAAGTCTATTTAGAGAAGCAGTAGCTCTGTTCTTCCCAAGTCATTCTCCTCAAGAAAAACTACAATATAAAATTAAAAACAGTAAGTTATACATTATATATTGTTTAAGGTAAATCACTATGTATTCAACTTTATCATTCATTAACTTTTCAAAGTTTCATTATTGATAAAACTAATGGCATTTAAGTATGGAGAAAAAAAATCTACAATATTTTGTCTGTTTTCAGCAGATTCATCTTTTAATTTATAGAATAAGGAAATACTTTAAAGAAAAGTTAAATGCATTCTGCTGCAGTATGGTCAAATTAAGGGTCAGTTGAAAGTCAAAATACTGTTGCAAATAAAAATGTTATGAGGAATACATCAATGAGATAACAACCCAATACCTACACTTATTTTATAGTTTTACAATTTACTTGTATAAAAACTATTGATTGATTGATTGATTGGTGTTTAACACCACTTTCAACACTATTGTGCTATTTCGAGGAGATCAGTTTTTTATTGGTGGAGGAAGCCGGAGTGCCCGGAGAGAACCAGACCTTCAGTAGGAAAACTGACAATCCTAGTCAATTTAGATTGTAGTCAAGTGCACCTTCCCCGTGCGGGATTCGAACACACAACCTCAGTGTTGACTGGCTAGTGTAACAGTAGTTCAACTTCTTATAAAACTGGGCTACCAAGGCCCCTAAAAACTATTGAAAATATATTATGTCATACAAGAACCTGATATTCTGATTGGCCACGGACCAAAAAATAAAAGAAAGTTACTCAAATTATACTAAAGTATTAACTAATCAGTGCCTTTTGTTTGATTTTTCCATAGGGCCCCAAAAAAATAGGTGTGTTTTAGGTTGCATGCCCCCAAAATATAGGGTCCGTGAGGTTGGGACTTTTAAAAAATTTTTTATTCAATCGATCTCATCATGAAGTTCTTGGAGCTGTTCTTGAATGTATTTGAGTGTGAACCTTTAATGAACGTTTGTATATCAGGTTTTATGGTTGCATTTCATCAACCAAACTGTGAGTACACTAGTTTTAAGCAGGCCATTTGTTTATTATCACTCACTGTCACAAAAACGCCTCAACAAATAGCACAAATTAGACCATGACGATTTTAGGATATTCGAAAAGAAGAGATTTATTCAAAGCACACAAAAAATTACTAATATTTTATTTTTTTAGGGTCAGATTCTATAAATTAGGGTCGATCAGGCGACTGGAAAAACACATTTATTTTTTTGGCTTAGGCCAAACCAGTAGAGGTTTGCACAGAGCAGATTTCTAGAAACCAATAAGTAGAACACAATGAATTTTATAACACAAAGTTAGTCATTGTAGTGTAAATCAAGAACTCAAAACTCTCAATAACCAGAACAGATTTAGAAAGTCAAGGAGATATGTATTCTAGAAATTGATATTTCATTAATACTAACCTGTGAACTCAGATCATACCAGGTTGCTTCTTCTGTGTCTTGTATAGTAACAGATTTAACACCACCAAGAACAACATTCTTTGCAATCTCTATTCCTAGTCCTTTCATTCCACAAATTAGGACATTAGAGTTGGCCATCTTTTTCATGGCTTCATGGCCAAGTACATATCTAAAACAAATGTATAAGAATGTGTAATTACATTTATGGCAATACCTTTACGTGCAATATGAATGTAAATTTTATATCAACAATGCCTTACATAATAAATTTGTTCAAGCACCTGTCATGTGTCTTTATACAGTCTATTTTCAAAGCCAGAATGAAAATATTTTAATTTTCATCCCAAACTATCACAATATTTACCAATATGTCTATTTTCTGTGTTCAATTGAAAATAACAACATTTGCATCATTTTTTGCACTGAGAAGATACTGAAAAGATATAATACCTGGTAGCAAGCTTCAATCACTTTTTTGTTTACTTTGAATCTCATTTTTTTTTCTATGCAAAAAAAGGGATACCATTTCCAGGAATGTGATTTGACACTAGCAAAAGGGGAGGAAAACACCTCTATTCCATCATAATCATTTCTAAGCTGGTGGTGTAAAAACCTGACAGCATTTGGTTTCAAAATGTTTCCTTGAACATGTTGAATAGGAATTATGTTAAAATAAAAGAAAATCATCTCTCCATATAACAAGGAAGTAATAACACTATAACAAATAGAAAACCCACAATCTTATAACAATATCATGTTTAAACTTTAATTTTAAAATTTTAAGTAAACAATAAAAATTCAGCTATAAGGAAGAAAATCCCTTCTTTGCAAAATATAACTGTAGGTGACAGATAAAAATAACCTTACTGGTTGTCTCTCGAGTTTAACATTCTCAACATTTTTACTTACAACTGCCTGGAATACAGACTTTCATCAATGTCAGTTTCACTTGTCCCATTCTGTGACATGTTGACCTAAAAAAATTAAAACTTTCCTTATATGAAGTCATTTTCTATATAATAAATCAATTCAAATTAAAGAAAATCCAAGAGGATCACTGGTTCTGTAATGCAGTATGCTCACTATTTTGCAAATTGTTTCTCTCAGTCCAATTTAGTTTCTACCAGCTACCATAATTTAACAGCCTTACTGTGAAACTAATGTGCCTGCTAACAGTAATATTGGACACTACAAACAACATATGTGTAGCTAGGTACATGACATATAAACAGGATATAAGTCCTTAATTTAAAGAACAATACATTATTTCCTTGTATAAAAGTTCTTAAAACAAATGGCTGATGTGATAATCCTAAATTGTGACTGAAACAATTCAAAACTTCAATTTCATATTGTAACTTAATATCCATTTAACAAGCTTCAGATATTTTTATGACATACATTATGCCTGCTCATCAAGTAGAGAGTCTGTCAATACTACAACCTGTAATATAACACAATTTCTGGTTAAAGGAACTAATTTGGGTGGATGTACAAGAGACAATAACACCATGAAATATTTTAAAATACCCCATTGTGGAAGTTACTTGACCATCTCTAACAAGGATTTTAAAAGTTTACACCTTTCAGCTAACATGTTAAATAATACTGAAATTTAAAATACGGAACAGTTCAACAAGAAAATAAAAACAATGAAGAATTGCCTAAATGGTTAGACCTCATTACTTCACTTTGCAACCATTTGTCAAAAACTTATATCAAATCTATTTACCTGGAACCTTTTGAGAAAGCTTTCTGACAAGGGATCAGTGCTAGAACTAATAGGTACATAGCTATTCAATTCAGAAAGTCTATTTAGAGAAGCAGTAGCTCTGTTCTTCCCAAGTCATTCTCCTCAAGAAAAACTACAATATAAAATTAAAAACAGTAAGTTATACATTATATATTGTTTAAGGTAAATCACTATGTATTCAACTTTATCATTCATTAACTTTTCAAAGTTTCATTATTGATAAAACTAATGGCATTTAAGTATGGAGAAAAAAAATCTACAATATTTTGTCTGTTTTCAGCAGATTCATCTTTTAATTTATAGAATAAGGAAATACTTTAAAGAAAAGTTAAATGCATTCTGCTGCAGTATGGTCAAATTAAGGGTCAGTTGAAAGTCAAAATACTGTTGCAAATAAAAATGTTATGAGGAATACATCAATGAGATAACAACCCAATACCTACACTTATTTTATAGTTTTACAATTTACTTGTATAAAACTATTGATTGATTGATTGATTGGTGTTTAACACCACTTTCAACACTATTGTGCTATTTCGAGGAGATCAGTTTTTTATTGGTGGAGGAAGCCGGAGTGCCCGGAGAGAACCAGACCTTCAGTAGGAAAACTGACAATCCTAGTCAATTTAGATTGTAGTCAAGTGCACCTTCCCCGTGCGGGATTCGAACACACAACCTCAGTGTTGACTGGCTAGTGTAACAGTAGTTCAACTTCTTATAAAACTGGGCTACCAAGGCCCTAAAAACTATTGAAAATATATTATGTCATACAAGAACCTGATATTCTGATTGGCCACGGACCAAAAAATAAAAGAAAGTTACTCAAATTATACTAAAGTATTAACTAATCAGTGCCTTTTGTTTGATTTTTCCATAGGGCCCCAAAAAAATAGGTGTGTTTTAGGTTGCATGCCCCCAAAATATAGGGTCCGTAGGTTGGGACTTTTAAAAAAATTTTTTATTCAATCGATCTCATCATGAAGTTCTTGGAGCTGTTCTTCGAATGTATTTGAGTGTGAACCTTTAATGAACGTTTGTATATCAGGTTTTATGGTTGCATTTCATCAACCAAACTGTGAGTACACTAGTTTTAAGCAGGCCATTTGTTTATTATCACTCACTGTCACAAAAACGCCTCAACAAATAGCACAAATTAGACCATGACGATTTTAGGATATTCGAAAAGAAGAGATTTATTCAAAGCACACAAAAAATTACTAATATTTTATTTTTTTAGGGGCAGATTCTATAAATTAGGGTCGATCAGGCGACTGGAAAAACACATTTATTTTTTTTGGCTTAGGCCAAACCAGTAGAGGTTTGCATAGAGCAGATTTCTAGAAACCAATAAGTAGAACACAATGAATTTTATAACACAAAGTTAGTCATTGTAGTGTAAATCAAGAACTCAAAACTCTCAATAACCAGAACAGATTTAGAAAGTCAAGGAGATATGTATTCTAGAAATTGATATTTCATTAATACTAACCTGTGAACTCAGATCATACCAGGTTGCTTCTTCTGTGTCTTGTATAGTAACAGATTTAACACCACCAAGAACAACATTCTTTGCAATCTCTATTCCTAGTCCTTTCATTCCACAAATTAGGACATTAGAGTTGGCCATCTTTTTCATGGCTTCATGGCCAAGTACATATCTAAAACAAATGTATAAGAATGTGTAATTACATTTCTGGCAATACCTTTACGTGCAATATGAATGTAAATTTTATATCAACAATGCCTTACATAATACATTTGTTCAAGCACCTGTCATGTGTCTTTATACAGTCTATTTTCAAAGCCAGAATGAAAATATTTTAATTTTCATCCCAAACTATCACAATATTTACCAATATGTCTATTTTCTGTGTTCAATTGAAAATAACATTTGTTGTAACAAAATTCATTTTTTGCACTGAGAAGATACTGAAAAGATATAATACCTGGTAGCAAGCTTCAATCACTTTTTTGTTTACTTTGAATCTCATTTTTTTTTCTATGCAAAAAAAGGGATACCATTTCCAGGAATGTGATTTGACACTAGCAAAAGGGGAGGAAAACACCTCTATTCCATCATAATCATTTCTAAGCTGGTGGTGTAAAAACCTGACAGCATTTGGTTTCAAAATGTTTCCTTGAACATGTTGAATAGGAATTATGTTAAAATAAAAGAAAATCACATCTCTCCATATAACAAGGAAGTAATAACACTATAACAAATAGAAAAACCCACAATCTTATAACAATATCATGTTTAAACTTTAATTTTAAAATTTTAAGTAAACAATAAAAATTCAGCTATAAGGAAGAAAATCCCTTCTTTGCAAAATATAACTGTAGGTGACAGATAAAAATAACCTTACTGGTTGTCTCTCGAGTTTAACATTCTCAACATTTTTACTTACAACTGCCTGGAATACAGACTTTCATCAATGTCAGTTTCACTTGTCCCATTCTGTGACATGTTGACCTAAAAAAAAATTAAAACTTTCCTTATATGAAGTCATTTTTCTATATAATAAATCAATTCAAATTAAAGAAAATCCAAGAGGATCACTGGTTCTGTAATGCAGTATGCTCACTATTTTGCAAATTGTTTCTCTCAGTCCAATTTAGTTTCTACCAGCTACCATAATTTAACAGCCTTACTGTGAAACTAATGTGCCTGCTAACAGTAATAATGGACACTACAAACAACATATGTGTAGCTAGGTACATGACATATAAACAGGATATAAGTCCTTAATTTAAAGAACAATACATTATTTCCTTGTATAAAAGTTCTTAAAACAAATGGCTGATGTGATAATCCTAAATTGTGACTGAAACAATTCAAAACTTCAATTTCATATTGTAACTTAATATCCATTTAACAAGCTTCAGATATTTTTTATGACATACATTATGCCTGATGTATTGACATATTATTTTACAGTTCTCAGAAAAGATTTAAATCATAATGTTTTGCTGATAATTAGCATTATATAGTACATGTAGTAATGGTAGCAATGTAGCAATCTTAACCCTTCACAAATTTAGGACAAAGTTGAGTGTCAGCACCAAGAATTAAAAGATAGCAAGGCAACCAGAATCAAGTACATTTTCTCTTTTCTTACCATAACAAAGCAAGTATATACATGTATTTCGAAGTGTCCAGCATTTTTACAAATACATGTGTTGACTTAAATAATCTTTATACAACTAAATTCTTTATGCATGTGGTTTGCTTGCAATATGCTAAAGGAATTCCAAAGCAGTTAAAGCCCTTGAATAACAAATAAGCAATATTTGTATTAAAATATATTAAAAACATTTATACATTTATCACCCTTCACCAGCAGCTATCCTGGAGGACTTTTGACTCAGACAAGCAGCTGCTTCAATTGAGGGGCAGTGGTCACTTTCAAGCTAAATAATATTTTTAGGTCTTTAATCAGTTGGTGCTAAAACAATGACAGACATTACAGCTCTCTATAATAGTATGATCAACAAACTTTCAGCTGCTTTAATCCCCATTTTTTCACCAAAAGTTTTCTTAAGTCATGTATACATTGCAAAAAATTACTTCCTGATTTTATCAAGGTTGTCAAATCCAACTTTTAGTCTTTTTCATAACCAGACTGAAACTCTGATGTCGTTGTCTACACATGTCAGTTTTAATTCTTATGCTTGCCAACAAATTTGCCAACCAAACATTTCTTGAACATGCTATTGTAGAGGCTCTCTAAATTGTTCCAAATTTTATACACTGACGAACAGACCTCTAGAATAACAAGCAACAGATTACCATAAAAATTCAAAATCTAAAAATTAAAAAATCCCTGCAAGCAGTGGTAGTCTCCTAACAAAGGTTTGCTTAAAAATAAGTCAACAAATGACAAAAGCTAAGTTGGTTTACTTACTGAATTGAGCAAATCAACATCAATAAAGCTGTATCACACAGAATACTTTTAGATGGTTTTATCACAGTGAATTTAGAAAGAGAAAAATATGTGCAGAATTCAAGAGTAGTAATATTATGTGAAGTTTTTAGTGTAATAGCGGTGACTGGCCTGTAGACACATCTGACTACATGCAAGCAGATTATTATCTTACCTTTTTGGGGCTATTTGAATTCTAAAATTTGAAAATATTAATTAAAATAACTTGTTATACAAGCAACTCCCCCTCATCATGTACATTTTCAATATTAAAAAAACGAGTTGCTTGTCTGACAACAAGATTATTTCTGGATTGCACATTAAGAACATGTACAAAAACATGTTTAGTATATGATTATGCTAAATCGTTTATCATTCTTTTTTGCTAATCAAAAATACAAACAAAACTGTATATGATTACGAATATTCAGCACAGACGTCTCATTGGCTTGTATTTTATAAATGGATATCATTTTCTTCTCCATACAACTGTCTCAGTCTAAGCAAATAATTTAAGCAAACAGCATCAGAGCCTTTTACCAATTTTAATATTTTTTTCATTTGGTTTAAAAATATAACACTCAAAAGTAGACTTGTACCTAACAACCATTACTTTGAACAGATTTTGTCTGTAATTTAACAATATATACCAGCACACATGTGATAAAAATTGCAGCAAAAAACAACAAAACATTCAGTGCAATCAAACAACAAATAAGAACATAGCCATGTGCAAATTTTAAACTCAAACTGGATGGTAAAATTATCGAAACTAAAAGACACAAAGGGAAGGAAAACTGTTGAAACTAAAAGATTATTTGAAATATAGAAAGTGGTTATTCCTGTCTATGTGAATGTATCAAGTTGTCTCCACTGAATTAATTTACATTTCTTTAATTGTCCCAAGTCGACTCAACTCTTGAGAAACCCAGAGTTTGTTATACAGCTGTACGGTCACAGACTAAGCCGCACATGTCAATCATCAAAGACTGTATGGTCATTTTACAATTCTTGTGTTTAAATTCGGTTGCTGTCTCACAGACATTTACCAATTATACATATCTGATTTCATGTAAAAAACCAAAAGAAAACAAGTTTGAATCTGTACAAAAATATCCCTTAAAAAGAAATGGGGATTAGTTTTTCCCACGGTCTGTCTCATTGACACACACATCCTTATATTCATAATTGTTCAATTCAGTAGTTTTAGTCAAATACCTACCCTCTTTGATATGTATGATAGTATTAATTTGTCTGCTTTCATTTTTTACATATTATTTTATGCCCCATTTATTATGCCCCATTTATGGCATTATGTTTTCTGGTCTGTCCGTCCGTCCGTCCGCTCGTCTGTTCGCTCATCCATTCATCCCGCTTCAGGTTAAAGTTTTTGGTCGAGGTAGTTTTGATGAAGTTGAAGTCCAATCAACTTGAAACTTAGAATACATGTTCCTATGATATGATCTTTCTAATTTTATGCCAAATTAGAGATTTTCCCCATGTTCACGGTCCACTGAACATAGAAAATGATAGTGCGGATGGGGCATCTGTGTACTGGGAACATTCTTGTTATTTCTTAACATCAAAACTTTTAATTTTCCTAGTTTTGTAGAAACAATGTCAGTATGAAGGCACAACCTTAAATAAATTCCAGGTGTTAAAAAAAAAATGTTTTGTACAATTTTTTAGATATTTGAACAATTTCTAAACACATAAAATAACCCATTTCACAAAAAAAAAGATGTGCTGTCAACACAAAGGCAGCCTTATTACATATTGTCTGTCAACCAGAACAAACATTCACTTGACCAGATGGTCATCACCATACACTAATGAACATGATGAATCAAAACTACAGGAAACACAAAATAAAAGTCTGATCAAGTTAAATTTTCATTAAATATATGAAGTCCAATGCAGTAATTCAACCAAAAGTCAAAAAGAACAAAATGCAATCTCAGTCTGTAAGTAAGCATTACTCAGACAAGCAGCTGCTTCAATTGAGGGCAGTGGTCACTTTCAAGCTAAATAATATTTTTAGGTCTTTAATCAGTTGGTGCTAAAACAATGACAGACATTACAGCTCTCTATAATAGTATGATCAACAAACTTTCAGCTGCTTTAATCCCCATTTTTCACCAAAAGTTTTCTTAAGTCATGTATACATTGCAAAAATTACTTCCTGATTTTATCAAGGTTGTCAAATCCAACTTTTAGTCTTTTCATAACCAGACTGAAACTCTGATGTCGTTGTTCACACATGTCAGTTTTAATTCTTATGCTTGCCAACAAATTTGGCAACCAAACATTTCTTGAACATGCTATTGTAGAGGCTCTCTAAATTGTTCCAAATTTTATACACTGACGAACAGACCTCTAGAATAACAAGCAACAGATTACCATAAAAATTCAAAATCTAAAAATAAAAAATCCCTGCAAGCAGTGGTAGTCTCCTAACAAAGGTTTGCTTAAAATAAGTCAACAAATGACAAAAGCTAAGTTGGTTTACTTACTGAATTGAGCAAATCAACATCAATAAAGCTGTATCACACAGAATACTTTTAGATGGTTTTATCACAGTGAATTTAGAAAGAGAAAAATATGTGCAGAATTCAAGAGTAGTAATATTATGTGAAGTTTTTAGTGTAATAGCGGTGACTGGCCTGTAGACACATCTGACTACATGCAAGCAGATTATTATCTTACCTTTTTGGGGCTATTTGAATTCTAAAATTTGAAAATATTAATTAAAATAACTTGTTATACAAGTAATTCCCCCCCCATCATGTACATTTTCAATATTAAAAAAACGAGTTGCTTGTCTGACAAGAAGATTATTTCTGGATTGCACATTAAGAACATGTACAAAAACATGTTTAGTATATGATTATGCTAAATCGTTTATCATTCTTTTTGCTAATCAAAAATACAAACAAAACTGTATATGATTACGAATATTCAGCACAGACGTCTCATTGGCTTGTATTTTATAAATGGATATCATTTTCTTCTCCATACAACTGTCTCAGTCTAAGCAAATAATTTAAGCAAACAGCATCAGAGCCTTTTACCAATTTTAATATTTTTTTTCATTTGGTTTAAAAATATAACACTCAAAAAGTAGACTTGTACCTAACAACCATTACTTTGAACAGATTTTGTCTGTAATTTAACAATATATACCAGCACACATGTGATAAAAATTGCAGCAAAAAAAAAACAACAAAACATTCAGTGCAATCAAACAACAAATAAGAACATAGCCATGTGCAAATTTTAAACTCAAACTGGATGGTAAAATTATCGAAACTAAAAGACACAAAGGGAAGGAAAACTGTTGAAACTAAAAGATTATTTGAAATATAGAAAGTGGTTATTCCTGTCTATGTGAATGTATCAAGTTGTCTCCACTGAATTAATTTACATTTCTTTAATTGTCCCAAGTCGACTCAACTCTTGAGAAACCCAGAGTTTGTTATACAGCTGTACGGTCACAGACTAAGCCGCACATGTCAATCATCAAAGACTGTATGGACATTTTACAATTCTTGTGTTTAAATTCGTTGCTGTTTCACAGACATTTACCAATTATACATATCTGATTTCATGTAAAAAACCAAAAGAAAACAAGTTTGAATCTGTACAAAAATATCCCTTAAAAAGAAATGGGGATTAGTTTTTCCCACGGTCTGTCTCATTGACACACACATCCTTATATTCATAATTGTTCAATTCAGTAGTTTTAGTCAAATACCTACCCTCTTTGATATGTATGATAGTATTAATTTGTCTGCTTTCATTTTTTTACATATTATTTTTATGCCCCATTTATTATGCCCCATTTATGGGCATTATGTTTTCTGGTCTGTCCGTCCGTCCGTCCGTTCGTCTGTTCGTTCGTCCCTTCATCCCGCTTCAGGTTAAAGTTTTTGGTCGAGGTAGTTTTTGATGAAGTTGAAGTCCAATCAACTTGAAACTTAGAATACATGTTCCCTATGATATGATCTTTCTAATTTTTATGCCAAATTAGAGATTTTCCCCCATTTTCACGGTCCACTGAACATAGAAAATGATAGTGCGGATGGGGCATCTGTGTACTGGGGACACATTCTTGTTATTTCTTAACATCAAAAACTTTTAATTTTCCTAGTTTTGTAGAAACAATGTCAGTATGAAGGCACAACCTTAAATAAATTCCAGGTGTTAAAAAAAAAATGTTTTGTACAATTTTTTAGATATTTGAACAATTTCTAAACACATAAAATAACCCATTTCACAAAAAAATAGATGTGCTGTCAACACAAAGGCAGCCTTATTACATATTGTCTGTCAACCAGAACAAACATTCACTTGACCAGATGGTCATCACCATACACTAATGAACATGATGAATCAAAACTACAGGAAACACAAAATAAAAAGTCTGATCAAGTTAAATTTTCATTAAATATATGAAGTCCAATGCAGTAATTCAACCAAAAGTCAAAAAGAACAAAATGCAATCTCAGTCTGTAAGTAAGCATTAGTGTATAGTGTACTGGGTCAAAAATCTGTTCAAGATCTGCAGGCATTCCAAAAAGGAAAAGTTCTAGGCTGTTTAATGTAAAAAGTCTTTTTAAAGAAAAATGTTTCACTGCAAGTATCACATTAACTTTACATTCTCAATGATCTATGAAAATGAGGTCAAACCAAACCTACCAGGCGGACATGTCCATCTTTCAATCATTCCATCCACCAAATATAGTTACAGTCTGCACCAAAATCTTTTCAGACTATATATGCTACTTACATGTATGTGTCTAAACACAGTTTTGCAAAATTACTAGTCTGAATAAAATTTTAAAAATCTGGGACATCAGACTAGTTGCTAACGTTGTAGACTGAATTAACCTTCTTAGTCTTCACGCTTAACCACAAGACCACCAGCCCAGGCTTGTAAAATTGCTTTTGGGCTTGTAAAATTCTTCTCTACAAGCCAACAGAATCCAACTAAAATTTTCGTAAAATTGAGCTTCTGGCTTGTGGATTCAAAAGTTTATCGTGAAGACTGCTACTGCTTATAGTATCCCAGGAACAGACCTATCCACAAAAATAAACATTGGTAAATGAACCATGAAAATGTTGTCAAGGTCAAATGAATCCTGCCAGAAGGTATCTACACTTTACAATCATTCCATACACCAAATATTGTTGACCTATTGCAAATATTACTCGAGAATAAAGACTTGACCAGGAAAATTTAACATTGACCAATGAACCATGAAAATGAGGTCAAGGTCAGATGAAAGAGAGACATGTACACCTTACAACCATTCCATACACCAAATAGAGTTGATCTACTGCTTAAATTATAATCAGAGAAACGAACCAAATCATTTAACTTTTTTCTTGATTTCTGATCCATGAAATGAGGTCACGGTCAGATGCACAGTCTGACAGACATGTTGACCTTGCAAGAATCCCATGTTCCAAATATTGTTATCCTATTACTCATAATAAGTTAGAAATTCACATGACAAACATCTATAGTTTTATAAGCAGTTGTTGAACCATGAAGGATAAACTAAACATTATGGATTCATTAAGGAAATTATGATAGTTCCACAACTTTACATGGATATTGGTCATGAAGAAAAAAAAAAGCTTCCAAACCTTCCTTTATTTTACCACCCCACTGTTATATATCTATACTACTAAAATAATGAGGTCCAATTTGTTAGTCAGCATGACATAAAAACGATGAATCAAAGAATTCAACTTTATATATAACTAATATAGGACAATGGTGTTGTTTAAAAATTACATCATTCCAGGTTCTTTTGTTTTCCACATAATTAATATCACCAATAATTAACAAGTTCCGAGTCGAATCCGATACTGATACCAATAGTATATGTCACAAGTAGTTTCCTGTTACCTTCTGTAAATTCCTCCTCTATCAGAACCTGGAATTCTTCCAGTAGTTGTTTTATATCAATGTTTCATATGATGACGACATAATCTTTTAATCAGTTTAATTGAGGTCTGGAGCTGGCATGTCAGTAACTGCTAGTAGTACTTTGTTAATTTATGTATCATTGTCATTTTGCTTAGTTTCTTTTGTTACCAATTCTGACATGGGACTCGGACTTCTTTTGAACTGAGTTTTACTGTGGGTTTTGCTGTGTTTGTTTATTCTACATTGGCTAGAGGTATAGGGGGAGGGTTGAGATCTCACAAAACATGTTTAACCCCGCAGCATTTTTTTTGCGCCTGTCCCAAGTCAGGAGCCTCTGGCCTTTGTTAGTCTTGTATGTTTTTTAAATTTTAGTTCATTTATATGTTTTGGAGTTTAGTGTGACGTTCATTTTCATTGAACTAGTACACATTTTTGTTTAGGGGCCAGCTGAAGCCCACCTCCGGGTGCAGGATTTTCTTGCTGTGTTGAAGACCCATTGGTGGCCTTCGGCTGTTTTCTGCTCTTTGGTTGGGATGTTGTCTTTGACACATTCCCGCTTCTATTCTCAATTTTACACTATAGTACACCATTTAACAAGTCTGTTTTATTCCACCTCAATACCACTATTAATTTAAAAAAAAAAAATTTAAGTTTAAAGCAAGTTTATTGTAGTAAGAAAACCAGTATGGGTTCAAACAGAAATATTTTGAAAGCAGAGAAAACTGTGCACCTTACAATCAGCATGACTTTATCAGATGACAATACAAATACTAAAAATCCAGGCTAATAACAAGCATTCTGTGAGTATTGCATGGCAATACATAGTCCCCTACCAATCAAAAATTCATTGTAATGGAACGAAATTCTAACTTGATCTATAACTTGTCATCGTGTAAACTACATAAAATAACAAACAAACCTACCACTAAATTCTTCAAACAGTTTACTAAAGAAAAGGAAAAAAATCCAAAAAGTCATTTATCTTAATACAATGTCTTTTACAAATATTTTTTTAAAAAATGAGTTATTTCCCTTCGAACAGAAATCTAATAAGTATTTCATCAAAAATTTAATTCTGGGGAAGTTAAAAAATGAGTTATTTCCCTTTGATCAGAAATCTAGTAATTCATAAGTATTTCATCAAAAATTCAATTCTAGGGAAAGGGCTTTAACTGAACAAGGAGAAAAGCTAAAATCGTAAAAATCAAACTTGACCTGTAACTTGTCATGATAAAACAATACACCAAATATCAAATCAATATCTTCAAGCATGAAGAAAAAAGTCTGGAAAACTGATTTGCCAGACTGATGGATGGACAGACGGACAGACAGACAGACAGAGTGCAAACCTAAAGTCCCATTCGACTTCGTCAGTAGGCATGGTAGGGGACTAAAAATAAGGCATAGATACTTTAATTCATTCACGGACCCGCAATGTCGCCGGTGTGTTCTAGTGTACAGTTATAAAGACCAACAGCAAAAGTTACTTTCTAGTATTATAATAGAGTTCTCATAAAGATAAGCATCAGAGAAGCACACTTTTAACAGAAGCTGGATGGGTTCAAAATGTACGATTGGAATATTCAAAATCAAAATTTGCAGAAAACATGTACAGGAGACAAGATAATTGAATTTTTTCCATTTTGAAACCCAGTGCTGCAGTGACATACATTGTACATATATATATTTGGCAAAAGTACCTTTACTGGCTTCGATCCCATTGTTAATCCCTATCAATAAAGATAGATTCAATTATTACATTTTATTAAGAGTAACTCTAGATAAAAGTTATTTGGTAATGTTTCATTTTGTTGTAGATTCTTGGATGTTTGGGCTCTAAAAATTTTGAAAATAAATCCACTGTAATTAAAGGGTAATAGGTAACTTAAGTTCTTTACATTCCATATATTTATAAACCAATTCCAGAAGAAAAACAATGCAGCACAGAACAGAACTTGAGCAAAAAGTCAAAATAATTACATACACAATTCAACCCTCAAAAAATGAACATTATAAGAAATCAACATTAAATAAAAGCATAGAACTGGTGTTCACTAAAATAAAATATAATAAATACACTCTTTTTCTATTGATCAGAAAGGTGGCAAATCAATTTACATGGCTAAGGACCTTCATAAAACTTAACTTCTTCAAAACCTGGGGCTGTATGTACAAAATGTATGTAGTTAGGAAGGGTAGTGATAAGGGTTTAAAAATTTAGTCATAAAGTAAACTACAAAAACGAAATCAAAACCAGTAACAGAACAGCTGTGTATCCATAGGATTATACATGCATCAATTTTTCAAAAGAAAAAAAATTCAAAACAAATAGATTAAGATGAGTAGATATAAAAGAAGAATGTGTCTGAGGACAAGAATGCCCCCCGCTCAAGCTTGCTTTTCAAAAGAAAATGGGACGGACCAAAGGATGGAAAGACAGAAGGATGGATGTCAAGGGTAACACTTAATGCCCCCTTCATCTTGCGGTGGGGGGAATTAACTGGAGTTGCTTCTCCATGTAACTTTATTAGGACTGCTGCTACTTCTGGATATAAAAAGTTATTAATGAAGTAGCTTCAATGTCAGGTGCTTCATTTGCAATCCAAATAAAAGAAACAAAAACTTATCACATGCCCCTAGGATTGATGTTTCCCTTTATCTCTGTATGCACTCTGGCCATTGCAGGCTATTTATTAGGAGGCGGTAACTGGTACTTTTACCCTTCTATGCTACTGATAAGTACCGCCTGAATAAAGAATTTTTATATAAGATATTCATGGAATATATTGAAAAGTGCCACCTACAACTGAAAAAAGTACCAGTCAACATGAAAGATAATGAAACCCCTGCATTGGGGACAGATAATAAAAGCAGGGACTTGAATCTTGTGGTGAAAGGGTCCAAGTCCAAGGAAAAAAATATAAACCATGTTTCATGTCTCCCTACCTACCCTTACATATTATATGGTCGTTTTTGGTGAAGCACTGTTAACATGGTTGAAGTCCACATATTTTGGTGAAAGTCTAGAACATTTTCCTATATAATCTATGAAAAATATTTAAATAAATAAAATTTATCACATGTACCTGTAACAGTACCTATCTAGCCCTGTTTATTTCAGAAAAAGGCAGGAAACAGGTAAACCTTTTTGGTTTAACCAATGGACTGTAAAAGACATACAAAGTTAAGTGTTCTACATCCTACCAATCTTGCACTGACAAAGTAAGGCCCCAACTTTAAATGTGTGTAGTCTAGCAATTCAACAAAGTATAATACACCAAACTCAAGTGTGTCTGCCACTGAAGAAAATAAATTAATTATTATTCCTAATTTCAATTGTCAGACTAAATGTGATTGTTTTGAAAAGGTCATTAGGTCAAACTCTGCAAAAACATAGGTAAGTCGAGTTAAATCTTGGAACTCGAAATTAGTTTAAGGTGCTATTACAAAATGGATCACTATCAGACTGGTAACATAAAACATATTGATTAATGAATCTTAGTATTCTGTGCACAAGCATAATATCCTCTGCTGAAAAATAGGTGTCACACCTTTTAATGAGCACTATCAACATTAAATTACAGAGTTTTTTTCAGAAGTCTTTAAAGTGGTCTCTGAAATACAAAAAAAAAATCGCTAACATTCAGGTAATTATCGATCCATGCATATTTGAACCATATATATTTCGCGTCTTTTGAAATATACTCACTTCTTTTATAACAGAATTTGAGGCGGAATTTTCACTATTTTGTTCTATGTTATTTTGTCTCTGTTTCTTGGCAGGAGGACCCTCAGAATCCGTGCAACTGGACATCTGGTAAAACACAAAGAAAATACAACTGCAGCGTAATTTCAAGCATAAATCAAGGATAATTAATAAAACGTGGTCTTTAATAGAACTGAAATACCTGTCTAAATCAAAATTTAAAGAAAATCTAAAGGAGCTACGATGTTTTTGGGTTTGCAGACGAGTTTCAGCGCCACAAAAATGGCGGAGGTTACGGAAGCCTACACGTGCGGAAGAACGATCACTCGGGCCTTTACCTCTAGTTAACACCCAAAATAAAATTTTTGACAGGCCAGTTTCATAATTTTTAAAATGACATGATACTGAAAACAAAAAAATGGTTGCCACTATGAACAATAAAAATATATAAAGATCAATTATTAAACGAAATTAAATAATTGTATTGAACAAACCAACAAGTGGGTTCACAACATGAACATCCGACTTGCTTGAGCGGCTTTCTTCAATTTCGATGATATTTGACAGGTTTACTTCAACACGATGAATTATAAGTCTTCTATGTTGGATTTCAAATAAATAACAATATAAATATTGCTATCGAAAAGTCCCGAACAAAGACAGTATTAAAAGCAATGAGTCAACGATTACGGTGATTTCCAATAATATTTCTGACATACAAAGTACTTCCTGTTTCTATGTCACTCCCCGGGAATTCTGGGAAATATGCAAATTTGAGACCTAAGGAGAAAACGAAAGTAAAACAAGGACTTACACGTGTTTGTCTCTTGTGCTTTTGGATCGTGAAGCAAATATTTGTCGTTCCCGTAAATAAACACACTATTATATTGACGTAAAAGAACGGAGCAAACTGAACCTATTGACATGCTTAAACTATTTACAATAACGTATTTAGATAGGTTTGGATGAATTTAAATGATAATCTTACTTATATCATATGCATAGATTTATAAACCCAAAAAATAAATCGAAATAAAAACAAAATTTCCATTTAATATTACCATTACCCTTCTAAAACAGCAAACGCGAGTACAGTAGGCTATAGGAGTTTTGTATAAAATTTGTTTAACATGATGCTATGCGAATAAATTCCTGGAGTAACAACTTCAATTTATAAATTGATGTGGGTGTGGATAGGGATAACAGAATTGAGAATAATTTGAAAAAAATAAAGAATAGAGAAAATGGGCAAACCAAAATAAAGAAAAGAGAATAATGGGGTGCTAAAATATATAAAAATAAAGAATAAGGTACAAAATACTGATTACAGAAATAAATGATTAACAGAATAATGAAATTGTGCGTTTTCTGCACATACAATTTATTATTGACAATTGCCAATATACTAGTAGATCATTTGGTATAAAATGTCAAAATGATCGTAATCGGAACTGTTTTATTGATCTGAGCCATGCCAATTCTATACATTCGGAAGCATTAGCATTTTCCCTCCAAAACATGCCGGTCTTGCACACGTTAAAAAAATCTTGTGTCATTTCGTCCGCTATTGCAGACGAAGTTATTCCTACATCTACATTTTGTCAGCAATAATTACATATAACAACACCTATAAAACAGTTTGTGACCAGGATAACCATTGACAACAAAAAGAACTGCAATAGAAGTGAATTTCAGAGACGAAATATGACTCTTTCGCCGGCATTATTCCTCCGTCTGAGTTTCAATAAATAAAAAATGCAACAACAACAAAACTTAAAATGTCTCACTGACTGTTGCATTAAAAGACCTGGCATGACCATTTTCATCATATTGGAGTCATATTTGAAAGATACATAATTCATTACAATTTAAAACGACAATTTATTGGAAATAGCTGGCCGATATTGTCTTTGATTTTTTTGATATTTTGATATTTGCAACAAAATTAAACGCTAGTAAGACAGGTATCTGACATAAAGCATTTATGACATCATATAAATAAGAAGACGTGATATGAGTGCCAATGAGACAACTCTCCATCCAAGTCACAATGTATAAAAAGTAAACAATAATAGGTCAAAGTACGGCCTTCAACACGGAGCCTTGGATCACACCGAACAGCAAGCTATAAAGGATCCCAAAATGACTAGTGTAAAACAATTCAAACAGGAAAACCAACGGTCAAATCTATATAAAAACGAGAAACGAGAAACACTTATGAACCACACCAACAATCGACAACCACTGAACAACAGGCTCCCGACTTAGGACAGGTGCATACAAATGCAGCGGATTTAAACGTTTTAACAGGCGCCAACCTTCACCCTAACCTGAAACAGTAGTGTAACATTACAACATAAAAACACGCACTATAAAATATCAATTGAAATGGCTTAACTCAATCAAAAAGACATATAAACAAAAACCAGTAAACATACACTGAACGAATAAGTTTGATATATGCCACAATATAGTTACAATATTATTAAAAAAAGATATAGGAACAATGTCAAACAGACAGCTCTAACCTGGTAAGTAAAATAACGTACACAGGTAAATTTAAATATAATAATTTTGTTGTTAGGAGTACGGAAATATTTTTTACAAAATAAATAAATTAGTTGTTCACAGTACGAGTACAGAAGTGAAAATTTATCGTCATACTAAATACTTATCATACCCATATAGGATTGCATCACTAAGTCTTGTAAGTCTAATTCAGGTCTCTAGTTATCAGCGTTAACTTGTCCTTTGTTTGCCATTGTTCCTTTTAATTGTCCCCTGGTTTGTCTCTGCATTTCTGGTCTTCTGGACTGACGCTTTGGTTTTGATCTCTTTTTTTTTTTGACAGTTAGGCTATCAAGGATAAAAGCCTACTTCAGGTGATCGAATTTTTATTTTCAGAACAAAGATATAAATTGCCACCGCATACTTGTTTGTTCAGTGGAGTAAATTGATATATTTAAGCTTTTTTTTATTTTGTGATCTCTAACTATCAGATTCCAGATTTATCTAATGTCGGCTAACTAATGTCTCTGTAATAAAACTGACCTAGATATGATGTTCAGCTTCTCATTACTAGTACCGCATATGATAAACTAAATATGATGAAATATACCTAATGTAATTTTATCTTCTGCTTATTATCTCGGATATCCAAAATATTACAAAGAAATTAGAATAACTTTTTTTTCTATATTTGGTTTTAATCAGATAATAACCAAAATGGATGTATGGTGTCCTTTGTGTAGTGCAGTGACGTGGTGGGTGGTAGGATCGTCCAAAAACATGTATGCCTCGTTTTGCTCGGTGGTATCTATACTGTTTTCGGGAATTACGTCCCCCCTTTATAACATTCTCTTTGTTCCGTCGAGTTGAGAAGTCAGCTCTATTAAAGGCACAATTCGTGGAGTACACACAAGCAACCATCAGTCATCAAAATGGTAATCTACTGGAGGTTGAAGCAGACAAGAACAAGAACTATCATGCAAAAACTATGATATAACAGGAAATTGCATATGTAGGACCTGAACACAAGAACGTTACAGAATAAGCATATTTTTTACTGAATAGAGAAAAATGGCCTAAAAATTACAGAGTACAGAAGTTGGACTGAGGTTACAAGTCATATCAACGCACGTACTGGTACTCAGATGAAAACTTGAGTCTGAGGTTACATACAACGCAGGTAATGATACTCATTTGAGACTGAGGTTACATATCAAAGCACGTAAAATAGGATACTCTGTCTGAGTTTAATGTATCAAGTCTTTCCAATTGTCGTAAAATTACATAGGTATTTCAATTTATCAAAAGTCATTGCCGAAGTATTTGTAAACTAAACCATCATAATCGAGTTACGCGCTTTGGAATTGCACATTAAATAGACTTCAATTCACCTTGCATGAATGATATAATGAATACATGTATTCAATTCCTCCTTCTTACGATGATTAATGTAGTCTCATCGCTGGTATCTTCAAATTAGAATGTATCAATAAATTAGACAAAGTTTCTTTTGTTGTAAATCTAAAAGAATAATACTATTATTATTAAAAACTACTAGTGCGTCGTGCCTGCTCTATATAGTATCATTACATTCGCTGACATTAAGCAATCTTTTTTGAAAAGCCTAAACTTGTCTAAATCTCGTATTACATTTAACCTTCCGGTGCATGTCAGAATATGGCGTCTTTTTAACTAAGGGAGATCAACCAATCATACATTATTTCAATTAATAAGATACACAAAGAAGCGCGGATTTTCTTTTCTCCCGTCTCTATCTTGTTTTTCCTTCTGTCTTTCATCATTTGTATATTTTTATTGCGGAAATTTTCTTATATTTTGAAAATATTTAATTCGTTTTATGAGAGAAGGATGCTGCTCGAAACATTACTTTCATCATTATTCTACTTCAAATTCACTGATTTATTTAGGTCCCCCCAACCAAAAAAAAAAAACACGTTCGAAATTTGAACCTTACTTCACTTCAGCATATGGTGTACGCAGTTTAAAATAAAAAAAGTTATGGATATAAACTGCAATTTTCATTTTTTTTTTTTTATCAGTTGTGGAGTAAAGAGCTGCAGTTATAATATTTGGGTACAGAACTATAGATAAACTGATGGCAACAATTTCAGATTCTTTTGAAAATGTGTGGCTCTGAAAAGAACCGTTTTTGAAGTAGTCTGGTGATTTTCCTCTAGTCATACATCTCAATGTCTGCTGAAGAATCTTCTGAAATAATGTCGACAACTTCCCAAACAGTTCTTGCCTCAGTTCGGCTACGGATTCTGCTTTCTGGTGAGCGTAGTCATAGTACATGTTGCGCATTCCATCAACAACTGCTATGCGTAGACGTAGCGAGTATCTGAACGACTTGTTGTTGTCAGTCTTGGCTCTGTTGTATCTCTTTGAAGTGCGTCTAAAGAGTAATTCAATTGGACAATCTGTTCACAGGCTCTCTTGAATCGTCGTTCACTCTCAACCAGTTTAGACCTCTTGTTGAGGTTTCTCATTTGTACTTTAGCTTTCATGATTGATAAAGAATATGTAGTTGTTAGCACTATGTGTGTTGAAACAAGTTCTGGTGATTCTTTGGAAAGGATTGGTTATATAGCTCTTTTTAGTGACACATGAAATTGAGAAACGTCAGGGTAATGACACCACAGAGTAATTAATTTGAGTTTGTAGGTTAGGCACGAGTCCATTGTCAAAACAGTCTCGTGTCGTGGGCTTGTGTATATTGTCAAACATCTTTGTTTATTAATCACGATTTGTTGTAATCCAATCATGAAATTGATTAAATCATCTTACAATTTGCTAAATGTAGTTTGTGTATTGCAAAATTTTATTTGAATAAAAAAATAATTTCATTTGAAAATTGATAAAAATAATCATAAATTATTTCAATTAATAAGATACACAAAGAAGCGCGGATTTTCTTTTCTCCCGTCTCTATCTTGTTTTTCCTTCTGTCTTTCATCATTTGTATATTTTTATTGCGGAAATTTTCTTATATTTTGAAAATATTTAATTCGTTTTATGAGAGAAGGATGCTGCTCGAAACATTACTTTCATCATTATTCTACTTCAAATTCACTGATTTATTTAGGTCCCCTAACCAAAAAAAAAAAAAACACGTTCGAAATTTGAACCATACTTCACTTCAGGATATGGTGTACGCAGTTTAAAATAAAAAAAGTTATGGATATAAACTGCAATTTTCATTTTTTTTTTTTTACCAGTTGTGGAGTAAAGAGCTGCAGTTATAATATTTGGGTACAGAACTATAGATAAACTGATGGCAACAATTTCAGATTCTTTTGAAAAATGTGTGGCTCTGAAAAGAACCGTTTTTGAAGTAGTCTGGTGATTTTCCTCTAGTCATACATCTCAATGTCTGCTGAAGAATCTTCTGAAATAATGTCGACAACTTCCCAAACAGTTCTTGCCTCAGTTCGGCTACGGATTCTGCTTTCTGGTGAGCGTAGTCATAGTACATGTTGCGCATTCCATCAACAACTGCTATGCGTAGACGTAGCGAGTATCTGAACGACTTGTTGTTGTCAGTCTTGGCTCTGTTGTATCTCTTTGAAGTGCGTCTAAAGAGTAATTCAATTGGACAATCTGTTCACAGGCTCTCTTGAATCGTCGTTCACTCTCAACCAGTTTAGACCTCTTGTTGAGGTTTCTCATTTGTACTTTAGCTTTCATGATTGATAAAGAATATGTAGTTGTTAGCACTATGTGTGTTGAAACAAGTTCTGGTGATTCTTTGGAAAGGATTGGTTATATAGCTCTTTTTAGTGACACATGAAATTGAGAAACGTCAGGGTAATGACACCACAGAGTAATTAATTTGAGTTTGTAGGTTAGGCACGAGTCCATTGTCAAAACAGTCTCGTGTCGTGGGCTTGTGTATATTGTCAAACATCTTTGTTTATTAATCACGATTTGTTGTAATCCAATCATGAAATTGATTAAATCATCTTACAATTTGCTAAATGTAGTTTGTGTATTGCAAAATTTTATTTGAATAAAAAATAATTTCATTTGAAAATTGATAAAAATAATCATAAATTATTTCAATTAATAAGATACACAAAGAAGCGCGGATTTTCTTTTCTCCCGTCTCTATCTTGTTTTTCCTTCTGTCTTTCATCATTTGTATATTTTATTGCGGAAATTTTCTTATATTTTGAAAATATTTAATTCGTTTTATGAGAGAAGGATGCTGCTCGAAACATTACTTTCATCATTATTCTACTTCAAATTCACTGATTTATTTAGGTCCCCTCAACCAAAAAAAAAAAAAACACGTTCGAAATTTGAACCATACTTCACTTCAGGATATGGTGTACGCAGTTTAAAATAAAAAAAGTTATGGATATAAACTGCAATTTTCATTTTTTTTTTTTTTACCAGTTGTGGAGTAAAGAGCTGCAGTTATAATATTTGGGTACAGAACTATAGATAAACTGATGGCAACAATTTCAGATTCTTTTGAAAATGTGTGTGGCTCTGAAAAGAACCGTTTTTTGAAGTAGTCTGGTGATTTTCCTCTAGTCATACATCTCAATGTCTGCTGAAGAATCTTCTGAAATAATGTCGACAACTTCCCCAAACAGTTCTTGCCTCAGTTCGGCTACGGATTCTGCTTTCTGGTGAGCGTAGTCATAGTACATGTTGCGCATTCCATCAACAACTGCTATGCGTAGACGTAGCGAGTATCTGAACGACTTGTTGTTGTCAGTCTTGGCTCTGTTGTATCTCTTTGAAGTGCGTCTAAAGAGTAATTCAATTGGACAATCTGTTCACAGGCTCTCTTGAATCGTCGTTCACTCTCAACCAGTTTAGACCTCTTGTTGAGGTTTCTCATTTGTACTTTAGCTTTCATGATTGATAAAGAATATGTAGTTGTTAGCACTATGTGTGTTGAAACAAGTTCTGGTGATTCTTTGGAAAGGATTGGTTATATAGCTCTTTTTAGTGACACATGAAATTGAGAAACGTCAGGGTAATGACACCACAGAGTAATTAATTTGAGTTTGTAGGTTAGGCACGAGTCCATTGTCAAAACAGTCTCGTGTCGTGGGCTTGTGTATATTGTCAAACATCTTTGTTTATTAATCACGATTTGTTGTAATCCAATCATGAAATTGATTAAATCATCTTACAATTTGCTAAATGTAGTTTGTGTATTGCAAAATTTTATTTGAATAAAAAAATAATTTCATTTGAAAATTGATAAAAATAATCATAAATTATTTCAATTAATAAGATACACAAAGAAGCGCGGATTTTCTTTTCTCCCGTCTCTATCTTGTTTTTCCTTCTGTCTTTCATCATTTGTATATTTTTATTGCGGAAATTTTCTTATATTTTGAAAATATTTAATTCGTTTTATGAGAGAAGGATGCTGCTCGAAACATTACTTTCATCATTATTCTACTTCAAATTCACTGATTTATTTAGGTCCCCCAACCAAAAAAAAAAAAAACACGTTCGAAATTTGAACCATACTTCACTTCAGGATATGGTGTACGCAGTTTAAAATAAAAAAGTTATGGATATAAACTGCAATTTTCATTTTTTTTTTTTTACCAGTTGTGGAGTAAAGAGCTGCAGTTATAATATTTGGGTACAGAACTATAGATAAACTGATGGCAACAATTTCAGATTCTTTTTGAAAATGTGTGTGGCTCTGAAAAGAACCGTTTTTGAAGTAGTCTGGTGATTTTCCTCTAGTCATACATCTCAATGTCTGCTGAAGAATCTTCTGAAATAATGTCGACAACTTCCCAAACAGTTCTTGCCTCAGTTCGGCTACGGATTCTGCTTTCTGGTGAGCGTAGTCATAGTACATGTTGCGCATTCCATCAACAACTGCTATGCGTAGACGTAGCGAGTATCTGAACGACTTGTTGTTGTCAGTCTTGGCTCTGTTGTATCTCTTTGAAGTGCGTCTAAAGAGTAATTCAATTGGACAATCTGTTCACAGGCTCTCTTGAATCGTCGTTCACTCTCAACCAGTTTAGACCTCTTGTTGAGGTTTCTCATTTGTACTTTAGCTTTCATGATTGATAAAGAATATGTAGTTGTTAGCACTATGTGTGTTGAAACAAGTTCTGGTGATTCTTTGGAAAGGATTGGTTATATAGCTCTTTTTAGTGACACATGAAATTGAGAAACGTCAGGGTAATGACACCACAGAGTAATTAATTTGAGTTTGTAGGTTAGGCACGAGTCCATTGTCAAAACAGTCTCGTGTCGTGGGCTTGTGTATATTGTCAAACATCTTTGTTTATTAATCACGATTTGTTGTAATCCAATCATGAAATTGATTAAATCATCTTACAATTTGCTAAATGTAGTTTGTGTATTGCAAAATTTTATTTGAATAAAAAAATAATTTCATTTGAAAAATTGATAAAAATAATCATAAATTATTTCAATTAATAAGATACACAAAGAAGCGCGGATTTTCTTTTCTCCCGTCTCTATCTTGTTTTTCCTTCTGTCTTTCATCATTTGTATATTTTTATTGCGGAAATTTTCTTATATTTTGAAAATATTTAATTCGTTTTATGAGAGAAGGATGCTGCTCGAAACATTACTTTCATCATTATTCTACTTCAAATTCACTGATTTATTTAGGTCCCCTAACCAAAAAAAAAAAAAAACACGTTCGAAATTTGAACCATACTTCACTTCAGGATATGGTGTACGCAGTTTAAAATAAAAAAAGTTATGGATATAAACTGCAATTTTCATTTTTTTTTTTTTTACCAGTTGTGGAGTAAAGAGCTGCAGTTATAATATTTGGGTACAGAACTATAGATAAACTGATGGCAACAATTTCAGATTCTTTTTGAAAATGTGTGGCTCTGAAAAGAACCGTTTTTTGAAGTAGTCTGGTGATTTTCCTCTAGTCATACATCTCAATGTCTGCTGAAGAATCTTCTGAAATAATGTCGACAACTTCCCCAAACAGTTCTTGCCTCAGTTCGGCTACGGATTCTGCTTTCTGGTGAGCGTAGTCATAGTACATGTTGCGCATTCCATCAACAACTGCTATGCGTAGACGTAGCGAGTATCTGAACGACTTGTTGTTGTCAGTCTTGGCTCTGTTGTATCTCTTTTGAAGTGCGTCTAAAGAGTAATTCAATTGGACAATCTGTTCACAGGCTCTCTTGAATCGTCGTTCACTCTCAACCAGTTTAGACCTCTTGTTGAGGTTTCTCATTTGTACTTTAGCTTTCATGATTGATAAAGAATATGTAGTTGTTAGCACTATGTGTGTTGAAACAAGTTCTGGTGATTCTTTGGAAAGGATTGGTTATATAGCTCTTTTTAGTGACACATGAAATTGAGAAACGTCAGGGTAATGACACCACAGAGTAATTAATTTGAGTTTGTAGGTTAGGCACGAGTCCATTGTCAAAACAGTCTCGTGTCGTGGGCTTGTGTATATTGTCAAACATCTTTGTTTATTAATCACGATTTGTTGTAATCCAATCATGAAATTGATTAAATCATCTTACAATTTGCTAAATGTAGTTTGTGTATTGCAAAATTTTATTTGAATAAAAAAATAATTTCATTTGAAAATTGATAAAAATAATCATAAATTATTTCAATTAATAAGATACACAAAGAAGCGCGGATTTTCTTTTCTCCCGTCTCTATCTTGTTTTTCCTTCTGTCTTTCATCATTTGTATATTTTTATTGCGGAAATTTTCTTATATTTTGAAAATATTTAATTCGTTTTATGAGAGAAGGATGCTGCTCGAAACATTACTTTCATCATTATTCTACTTCAAATTCACTGATTTATTTAGGTCCCCCCAACCAAAAAAAAAAAAAACACGTTCGAAATTTGAACCATACTTCACTTCAGGATATGGTGTACGCAGTTTAAAATAAAAAAAGTTATGGATATAAACTGCAATTTTCATTTTTTTTTTTTACCAGTTGTGGAGTAAAGAGCTGCAGTTATAATATTTGGGTACAGAACTATAGATAAACTGATGGCAACAATTTCAGATTCTTTTGAAAATGTGTGTGGCTCTGAAAAGAACCGTTTTTTGAAGTAGTCTGGTGATTTTCCTCTAGTCATACATCTCAATGTCTGCTGAAGAATCTTCTGAAATAATGTCGACAACTTCCCCAAACAGTTCTTGCCTCAGTTCGGCTACGGATTCTGCTTTCTGGTGAGCGTAGTCATAGTACATGTTGCGCATTCCATCAACAACTGCTATGCGTAGACGTAGCGAGTATCTGAACGACTTGTTGTTGTCAGTCTTGGCTCTGTTGTATCTCTTTGAAGTGCGTCTAAAGAGTAATTCAATTGGACAATCTGTTCACAGGCTCTCTTGAATCGTCGTTCACTCTCAACCAGTTTAGACCTCTTGTTGAGGTTTCTCATTTGTACTTTAGCTTTCATGATTGATAAAGAATATGTAGTTGTTAGCACTATGTGTGTTGAAACAAGTTCTGGTGATTCTTTGGAAAGGATTGGTTATATAGCTCTTTTTAGTGACACATGAAATTGAGAAACGTCAGGGTAATGACACCACAGAGTAATTAATTTGAGTTTGTAGGTTAGGCACGAGTCCATTGTCAAAACAGTCTCGTGTCGTGGGCTTGTGTATATTGTCAAACATCTTTGTTTATTAATCACGATTTGTTGTAATCCAATCATGAAATTGATTAAATCATCTTACAATTTGCTAAATGTAGTTTGTGTATTGCAAAATTTTATTTGAATAAAAATAATTTCATTTGAAAATTGATAAAAATAATCATAAATTATTTCAATTAATAAGATACACAAAGAAGCGCGGATTTTCTTTTCTCCCGTCTCTATCTTGTTTTTCCTTCTGTCTTTCATCATTTGTATATTTTTATTGCGGAAATTTTCTTATATTTTGAAAATATTTAATTCGTTTTATGAGAGAAGGATGCTGCTCGAAACATTACTTTCATCATTATTCTACTTCAAATTCACTGATTTATTTAGGTCCCCTAACTTTTATACACTGTTAATTCATTTTTAATTTACTTGCTTGAACAGGTGTCATTTTAATTGAAGAATGTACTGTATTATTATAATTTTAACTAATTTATCTAATATATCATAATATTTTAAAGTTTCATTAGCAGTAAAGTATTTATACATATGTTGTTTCATTGTACCTATCCAGCGTTCCACTACACTGGATTTTTCTTCATTCTCAGTTGAATATAACTTTATGTTATTATCTTTTAACAATTCTTTTACTTGTCGATTATAAAATTCGGATCCTTTATCTGACCAAATATATATTGGTTTTTCTTTAAATAATGTTTTAAATGCTTCACTCACTGCTACTCCTGTTTTATTTTTAAAGGGCTTAACCAACCATATTTACTAAAACATCTATAACTGCTAATAAATATTTATAGTGTTTATTTTGTTTTGAATATGGTTGCATATCTATTAAATCAACTGCCCATGTTTGATCTATTGAATGAACATAAACACGTCTTTTAGGAAAAGATTTTACAACTCTATGATGTAGTTCATCTGCTAATTTATTTGTTAGATTTGTTTTAGACATTTTGAAGTAACTAAAATGTTTTCTTAAAAATGGAGGCAAAAAGGATAAAATTTTATCCAAGCGAGGAGATTCATATAAACTTGTTTTGACAAAAGAATATAAACATAAAGCAAGTATTTATGTATTTAATTATAAAATTAGTCTAAAGGATGAAAACAAGAAACATTTACAAATGCTTTTGATCACATGGTAGACTATTCCATAAAAGATTACCCCTAATGGAAGAATTAAAATAGTACCTATTCATGAAATCATAATTACTAAACATAAAAGCTGGCCTATAAGAACATATAATACAGTTAAAAAGTTATTCATGGATCAAATGGAAAGATTATTAAATAGTGCTGAAGAATTAAATTTAGAAGAAGTTATTTTGAAGTTACTATTATACCCAATAAAATAGGAAAAGGTAAAGCTTTAAAAATATTAGATGTCATAAATAAAAGAAGTATTATCAAAATAAAAATGATGATACAATATGTTTATCAAGGGCAATTGTAACTTCTTTAGCTTCAAATAAGTTATTAAAAGATTTTACAGATTCTCAATTAAAACATATCAATGAAAGTAGACCATTACAAAAAGATTAGCTGAAGATTTGCATGAACAATCAGGAGTAGAAATAAAAGAAGAAGGAAATGATTTGAAGATTTAAAATTTTTGAAAATTATCTTAATATGAGAATAATTATTTTTACATCAAATAGTACAGAACATATTTTATATAATGGTAATGAAGAATACAACGAACAAATATATTTATATTATCATGATGAACATTTTGATACAATAACAAACATAACAGGATTTTTAGCAAAACGTAGATTTTGTAAATTATGTTTAATTGGTTATACTGAACAACATACATGTAAAGATAATACAGTAACAACTATTAGAAAACAACTTGTTTGTGAAAATGTAATAAAACATATACAGGTAAAACCATAAATGTGGTGAAAAATATGTTTAATATGTTACGAAAAATACACGGAAAGTAATGAAGAACACTTATGTTATATGAAACCATCAGTACCAAAACAAGTAAAAATAATAAATATATATATTTTGATTTTGAAGCAAATCAAGAAACAGGAATACATATAATGAATTTTTGTATAGCTTACGATTTAGAAAATATTTATTGTTTTAAAATAACTATGTAAAAGTATTTAAATGTGATTTCAATATTGATAATTTAAACTTGTTAAAATTAGACATAGATGATTGTTTTAGTGATGTAGAAAAATTAAATATGAAACCCTATAGGAAATTCTGTAATAGACAACTTTTGTAAATATTTCATAAGAGACAAATTTAAAGACTACACTTTTATTTCACATTATGGAAAAGGTTATGATATGCAACCGATTTTAGGATACATTGTTAAAAATAAAATTGAACATAACATAATTTCTTCTGGACTAAAATTAACAGCTATATTTATTAAAGGAATAAATTTAAGATTCATAGATTCTATAAATTTTACATTATGTGGATTAGCTGCTTTCCCAAAAACATTTGGATTTGAAGGTAACAAAGGATACTTTCCACATTATTTTAATACAACAGAAAACCAAAATACAAAGGCAAATATCCTGATAAAAATATTATGGTTTTGATACTATGACTACCAAAAATAAAAAGAATTTGACAAATGGTATGAAACAAAAAAGATAAAAATTTAAATTCTATAAAGAAATATTTTATTATTGTTTTTGGATGTTTTAATTTTGTCAAAAGGTTGTACATTGTATAAAAAATTATTTTTAAATATAACCAATAATTGTATTGATCCATTTCAATATATTACAATTGCTCAATGTTGTACAAAATATTTAAAACATTAATGTTAACAAATGAAACAATTGGAATTCACAAAAGATGACAATTAAAGAAGTACATTCACAAAAATCAATACAATGGTTAGAGTATATTTCTTTAGAATATAATATAATGATTCAACATGCTAAAAAGGAGGTGAAAAGAAATTATTCATTAATAATAAATGTTATAAAGTCGATGGTTATTATTATGATAGAGAAAATAAAATGCGTAATGTTTATGAATTTTGGATGTTATTGGCATGGATGTACAAAATGTTATAGTCCTGAAGAAATATAAAAAAGATAGAAATAAAAAACTATGAAAGAGTTATATGACCAAACTAAAGAAAGACTTAAAACTATTGAAGATTATCTAAAACCAAATGTAAAATTCATACAATATGGGAATGTGAGTTTGATCAACAAAAATATCCTGAAGTTGATCCACATTTAAAACCTATTGATAAAAGAGATGCATTTTATGGAGGAAGAACAGAAACTATTCAATTATACAATAATCTTTCTGATTTAAAAGGTAGATATGTAGATTTTGTTCTCTGTATCCATCAGTAAATAAATATTGTAAATATCCTATAGGACATCCTATTACATATACAGATATTTCTGTAGATGATTATATAAAAATAATTATTTCGGAATAATGAAATGTAAATATTACCACCTAAAGGATTGTATCACCCTGTTTTACCTTATAAACAATTAACTAGTGATAATACACATAAATTACTTTTGGATTATGTAGAACATGTATGAATAAAATATCTTTTAAATGTAAACACATAGATGATCCTACTTTAAATAAACATGATAAAATACATGAAATAAAAGATGCAAAGAATGTAAAATATTAAAAATGAAAAATGTATACATTCTAATGAGGAAAGAGTTATAGTAGGAACTTGGTCTACAATAGAAATAGATAAAGCAATAGAAAAAGGTTATAAATTACAAAAACACATATGAACTAGAACATTTTGAAAAACATCTACAGATATATTTAAACTTTATGTAGATACGTTTATGAAATATAAACAAGAAGCTTCAGGATGTAAATGTGATCCTAAATATTGTAAACCTGATTGTGAGAACGATAAAGAATGTAAACCAAAATACAATATATCATAGATAATGCTGCTTATAATCTAGATATTGACAAAGTTAAACACAATTCAGGATTAAGATTTATAGCTAAAATATGTTTAAATAATTTATGGGGACATTTTGGTATGAGAGATAATTTTACACAAAAAGAATATTGTTTTACTTTAGAACATATAACTAAAATAGTATTTAATGAAAATATAAAGATATAAGTACCATGATATTAGATGAAAATATTGTATTAACTGAATATAAAGAAAAGAAGAATATTCTAAACCGAATCCAAGTGTAAATGTTTATATAGCTTTATTTACAACAGCACATGCTAGATTAAAATTATACGAATTATTAGATATTCTACAAGAAAGAGTTTTATACATGGATACAGATTCTTGTATTTACAATGATGATGGTTCTGAAGCATGTAAAAAGTAGAAAATATGATGGGAAGTAAATTAGGTGATTTAACAGACGAAATTGTTTCAAAACACAATGCTAATCACATAAAACAATTTATATCTGCTGGTCCAAAAGATTATTCAATGAAACTAGATACAGAAAAACTAGTTAGCTGTTGTAAAGGTTTTAGATTAAATGCTGAAGTTGAAGAAAAGATTACATTAGATAAAAAATAAAATAGTTACTGATGAAAATGAAAATATGAAACTGTAAAATATGACAACATAAAAATAGGAAAAGATCATCAACTTAAAACAGTTAAACAAGTTAAAGCTTATGATTATATGTTTGATAAAAGAATGGTATGTTATGAAATGAAAATCTAATTAGAAGTTTTCCTTATGGATATTAAAAATATATAATTTAAATTTTTATTTTAAAATGATTGAAGCTTATACCGAGAAAGATGATCCTTATGCTAGAGTTATATTAGGAAAATAAAATTATCAAATTATCAGATATGTTGTTTAAGAGATGATGGAGAATGTCCTTTGACATCAAAACAAATGGAAGTAATGGAAAAGTTTAAAGGTAAAAAGTTATCTAAGTTTCCTCCTGGTTGGGATGATTTATTAGACCTGACAAAATTTATGAATATGTTTTGAAAACCATGTCCTGAAATTTAATTTATTTTGTTATTTCTTTATAACCCTCTTTAAAAACTTTAATCAAAGGAATAATATTTTTAGATTTAAATGTATCATTTTCTTCAAGGTAATCATCGCTTCGCTCACTTATTTTAACTTCCAAACAACAAAACCTGTTAAAACCATTCCACCAACAACAAATGCAATTTCTCTATTTTTTGATCTTCTGATGGTGTATAAAATCACTTAGTTTAGGTTTGGGTGATAATGGAGTTAATTGTTTACTTGTAATGTAATAGTATTGTTTCATTGCTTGGTCAACATCTTCAAAAGTATGTTCGGCATGATGTTCCTTTGTAATTGTTCATTGATGAAATCTAATCTTTGTATTCTTCTTTATTCCAATCTGCTTGTGCTTTTTCTAATTTTTCTATAGCTTTATCATGTCTTATTTTCTCTTCATTTGCATTACTACCCATATGTGAAAATAAATAATTATTCCCGAAAATGCAAAAGCATTTGTTATTGCCCCACCAAGCATCATCGCTAAAGCACTTGCCATTTTATAAAAACAAATAAAATAAAAATAAGTAAGCAATCAGTTTATTACTTCATGATATCAGCAGGTATAATACCTTGCTTAATCAACATATCTTTTGTTGCCATTGCAAGTAATATATCAATGGATAACATTACAACATCATTTACATTAAAATCTACTTTTGGTGCTGGTCTCCTTAGTACCTTTTTACCTATTTCTGCATATCCAACTGTTAACAATGTTTCCACTCCAGCATGATATAACATATTTGCTATTTGTTTTCCGTCTTTTGGTGTTGACATTTTTATATATTAAATTTTTAAATTCTCACTTTGTTCGCTCAATTAAATTCAAAAGGATCAATTTCTTTCTTTTGTTTTTCTGGTTTTGTTATTTCTTTAATCATTCTTTCTGGTTTCTTACTTTGGTTGTAAAAAAACAATCCCAATCCAACAATACCTATAGAAAAAGTGCAAATTTGTAATCAACTTTGGAACTGGAGTGTTTTGACAGAAGGATATGTTCGTTTGATTCATAATCTGTTTCTGTATCAGAATCTTTTGTTATTTGTTTGATTTTGAATTTTCTTTTAATTTTTCCACTTTTTTCTCATTTCTGCATTTCTTATTCTTACTTCTGCACCTTTCTTACCAGCAGCTACTCTTTTTGGGTCTTTTGGTTTGGGTTTTTAAATACTTCTTTTTTTTTCTTTTTGTTTTCTTTTGTTCAGGATTTTCATTCATCATTTTTATGTCATTATTTTCATCTTTTTCGGAAATCGAGCGAAGCGAGTGGTTCGATATGTCTTGCTGTTGTTAATATTGCAGTAAAAGGAGCAAGATACATTCCATATCTATAGTACAGTTCACAACATGTATTAGTTAAAGCATTATTGATAAAAGGATCTTCCTCTAAGTCTTGTATTAAAATTGGTGGATTACCAAACTTTGAAAACTTTGATACACCCATGACATATAAATTTATAAAAGAGTTTCCTAATGTCTTGGTCATACTAGCTCCCAATCTTGCTTCATATTTACAGTATAGTTTGTTTATTTGCTCTGTTGTCATTTTATCAATATCTGACAGTTGTAATTTTACCCAGATATTGTTTACTACTCCCACCAGCAACAACAGATGATAATCTCTCGTTTTTTTCTTGAAGGGAACCGTTCACTTGCTCGCTTCATCATCAATATTTATGTTTTCCACAATTTGCTCGCTTAATAATTCTTCAGCATTCATTTTATACGTTTCAAAAAACGGATATAATTTATTTTAACTTTAAAAAAATTAAATACAACATATCCAACCAATGATAAGACTGCAGTGTTTGTTGCAATTGTTAGTATTTCCAACAGCATTGCTTTTTTTTTATTGCTTATTTTGGTTAAATTACTTAAGAATTACTTAAGCATTACTTAAGCATTATTTTGCTTATTTTGGTTAAATTACTTAAGAATTACTTATTTGGTTAAATTACTTAAGAATTACTTAAGAATTACTTAAGAATTACTTAAGCATTACTTAAGCATTACTTAAGCATTACTTGAGAATTGCTAAAAAAAATCAATCAAGTAACCAAAATCGGTAGGTTGATCTGTCTTTAATATTAATTTACGATGTTTCTTTTTTAAGTTCTTCCTTTATTCTTTGTCTTTCTTCCAAAGTAGGAATAACATCATTTTCTCTTAGGCAATTATCAAAACTATCTCTATCTTTTGTGTAGAACATGCATAACCATTTTGTTTGTTCTCTTAAATCTTTAAAACAGAGTTGTATCTCTGTGAAATGACCCACACTGATTGTTCCGCATGTCTTCCTGAAAATGCAAGCTCGGACAGCATATCTTTTTCTTTGTTAGTTCTTTTGTTGCACTGCAGTCATCAATGATATATAATGTTGGATGACCAGCATATTTTTAAAGAACATTCTTAGTAGTTCTTGTAGCTTCTCTTCTTCATAAAGGAACCGTTCGCTTCTCTCACTTCAACAATAGGATTAACAATTATTAGATTTTTGTTTTGGTTTTCTAACATCACCAATCCATTCACGATTTTTGTATGCTTTGTTCCATTGGATGGTTGGACAAAGTATGACTATATATTTGAAAACTCCACTATATTCTCCTTCTAATAAATCAAGAACAAACTCTGTTTTTCCACATCCTGTTTGTCCACATATAATAGCACAATGGGGATATTTTGGTAATTCATAAAGGAATTGAGTGTATCTCGCTCCGCTCGTTTGTTTCATTTTTAAGGGAACCGCTAGTAATTAACTTCTTTAAATCTTCCATCTTCAAAATTAATTTGTGCATCTTGTATAACAAACAGATAAACATTTATTAATTTATTTGCTCCTGCTGTTTTAGTTATTTGGATAGTAATACCTTCAGAAGCATTTTCAATTCTTCTACCTGAACCGTGTAATGAGTTGTCATCTGTTGAACGTAAATCTAACCATAATGCATAATTAGTTGTAAGATATTTTCTAATGTTGTATAGGATAAATTTAAATCTTTAAAACTTCTTCTGTTGTTTTATTTCTTTTTGAATTTAAAGCAAAGAATTTATTTATTTCATCCCATTGTTGATATGCTTTCATTCCTTGACTGTATAGTTGATTTGGAACACCTCTATTGTCATTTCTACTTTTGTTATATTAGGATTATAATAAGTTTCGGTACTTGTTCTTTCAGGATCTTCGAACAACATTAGAATTCCTTTCATACTTCTAGCTGGAACATTTAAATTTATATTCCACAATGTATCAGATTTGTTTTGGTTATTTTTCTATGTCTTAGTATTCTATCGTACAAAATAACCATCTTACCATTAACTTGTTGTCTTATCTGTCTTGCTAATTCTGCATCAGTAACCATATCAAATTCTAAACAAATGTTTTGATTGTATAACTTGCAGATGTATCTGTTGATTTAATAACATTGCTATAATTATTAAATGTAAGTTCATATTCAAGTCTATCACCAAGACCTGCTTGATAAAAGGCATATGAGTTTCTAATAGTTCAAAATCAAGGGATACAAAATCTTGCACCATATGCAGTTGCAATTGCTTCATCACCTATGTCTGATGATTTATCATCCGCACCAACTCTGTGTTTTAACATGTTTGTTTCACCAATTCCTTGGTATGCCATATTTAAACGTTCAGATGTAGATTTCCATAAATCAACATAACAATGATAAATATCACTATCATCAATTGACATAATTTCATTTCCACTTATACGAATTGTTGTTTTTAACTATTGTTCTTCCTATGTTTTGATATATAGTTGCATTGTCGTCTGTAGATGTGAGTTCTATTTCAAATGCCAATCTGGTTGTTCCAGGAACAATAACATCATTATTGCTTAGATTGGGAATCTCACTAATAGCTGTTGATTTTGATCAATAGTTGAAGGATTATTTGTTATTGATACACTTTGACGAATACCTTTTCACACCACGGGGTTCTCTTATTTTCTGTAAGGATTTAATTTGTTTCGTATGCTGACATTTTAAGGATTAAATTTGTTAAAAATAATTCAATTACCACTGATACTAGAGTATTGATACATAAAGGATTATTAGTCATACTAATAAAACTTATTCTATCTCCAGCCTTAACTTCAAAAGGTGTATAAAGTTATTAAAACCGTGTGTAACACCCTTTATCCAAACTCATTTTGTAACTAGTTGACTTATCATTAACCATCATCTTAATGGCTATAATATCTGAGCTTGTTCTTAAACTTACTAAACTAATACCCAATATTTGTCCTGGAAAGTTCATTAAATAATAACCACCACCATAACCAAAATTAAACTTTTTATTTCCATGTATTGGACCATCAATTCCAGCATATATACTTATTATTTTTCTGTCTGGTTTATTTTAATATTATCAACTATATTTTCAACATTTAAAACTCTGATGTTTAGGGCAGCAAACACCTGATGTAAATTTTTATCCTTAGTATCCATTGTTTGAAGCTCACTCTTCATATTTAATATTTCCTTTTTTATTTCCGATGTATCTACGTTTTTTTTTTTGACACCAAGTATGCTCATTTTATTAAATAAATTATATAACTTCTAAAACACAATTAATTGGTAAATGATTAATTATCTTGTTATTATTTTGTCTCTAATTTCTAATTTCAATTCTGTTATAACATCATTTACTAAACACTTATATTCTGGATGCTCAAATCTCGCTGTTATAACTTCACCAAACTCTTTATTCTCAACTGAATAACAGCCAATAATGTACTTGGCTTACCATCAAGATAATTATTAGAAGTGCTAACTTGTTCCAAATGGATATACAATGATTTATGGATAGCAAAATCTACAAATTTTTTTCCATAATGTAATTCATTAGGTTCGAATTTACGTTCATTATTAAATCCTAACATATTTTTCAAATCTTCATTTATCCTTAACTCAATAGGAGTGTTTAATGACGCAATACCATTTGTTTCATTTACGGATAATACAATATCTTTTTTTTTAAATTCATCCGCTATTTGTTGGAAACTATAATAACCATCTTTAATCCTATGAACTCTTTCTCCTGTTTGTCTTATAACTCCATCATAAACATTATACCAACCTACACTATATCTTATAGATTTTAAACCAATACGTTTATTTCCATCTCTGTTATCAATGTATTGTTCTAAGTTTATTGTATTATCAATATTTGAAATAGTATGAAACATTTTAATATAAAAATGATAACAAAAGAATTTAAATATAATCCTAATGTTTCATATAATCCAGGTATTAAATATTCTGAAAAAGATATAAATTTTGTCGATCAAATAATATTTGTAAATCAAAAAGAAAACTTTAAAACAGCTTTCCCCGATTTATTTCAAAAATATCAAAACCCATCATTACACACCAACGAACCATGGAATACATGGATTCATTCTTCGTTTGATTGGTGGCAATGTCAGTTAAACTTTGCAGTCTGGTGTGCAAGTACAGGATGTGGTGTTTCCTACAATAACCATATACAAAACACTTCAAATCTTACTAAATCACTTTATACATTTCACTTATATTATTGCATTGCCAGAATTTTAAAAGAACTTAAATCACCTTTTACCAACAGATTCTTCTTTCTGTTATTACAAAACCCATATGACAAAGCTGCATATCAAAAATTATGCAATGAATTTGATGTTTCTCCAAATACAGATTGGAGACAAAAGTAGAAACATCATCTAAAGGATTAGGAACTTTTCTGAATATTATAAACCAAGTGGTGAATACAGATATCATCATTCAGGGATGGTCCTTCTTTAATATTCATGATACAATTCGTCATACAAAAGATATAAGTATGGCTTGGACAACATTTATATTAGATAAATCAGAGGGTTTTACAAAAAGCAGGTATTGAACGTATCAATGAAAGTATTAGAATGTTTGTATGGGCATTATTAGGGCACAATCTCAAACAAGGGTAGAAATATTAAAAGTAGGAACAGGATTTGATGCACAAAAACAATTCTTAGCAAATGTACAAGATGTTATTAATAGTCCTATCGATTTACCCACTCAGATAAAAATTATCAAAATGTTTTAAAATACGCAAGAAGTAAAGTTGATTATGCTTATGGACTTGGTTTATATGCGTCTCCCAGTGATATGGTATTACAAATTGACACCATTGTTGGTTATAACAATAAAATTGTAATTGCAACAGAAAATCAAACACTGGTTTAAATGATGATTTAAATAATAAAAATTTTGATTTTACCGGTCTCGATCCTGTCGATTTCCAACCAAATAAACCAAAACCGATTCAACAATCTCAATCAGAACCAAAAAATCAGAACCAGTTCAAATAGAACCAATACAAAAAATGAATATGACGAACACGAAGATAATAAAAAGCAATAATATTTGGAAGTATTGTATTAGGTATTACAGCACTTATTATTTATAAAATTTATTAATTTATTTTTTAAATATTCCCGCAGCAGCATACAATAAACCAACAACCAAAAACAAGAAAAGCCCATAAGTTGTTTGCAAACCAATTTACTACGTCTTTTGTTACAGACAATAACCAAGATACAATAGAACCTATAATACCTGGTAATGCAGCTGCTAATTTTCCTGCAAGAAAAGATAATAGTTTTCCAAGATTTTTAATTGTTTTTATCCAGTCTTGTACACACCACCTTTGATGGTGGAGGAGGAGGAGAAGGAGAAAAGTAGTTCCACCAGTAAATGCTTCAACAATAACACCAATAATCATTCCAAAAGCAGTTAAAATACTAACTATTGTAATTCCTTGTTCTCTGAATAATGTTCTTATTCTTTCACCTAATGTTGTGTCTTCTTTAATACTTTACGTATTGTTTCTTTAATTTTGTTTACTTGACTACGTAGTTTTTCTTTATTAATAATTACTTCTAGTCTTGCACTTCTCTCAGATTCCAACTCTTTATTCGACTACTTATTCTATTTATTTGAAATTTATCATTGTCTTTTAGCTTGTTCTAATTTGGCGTTTTTTGCTAAGTCTTTATTTGTTTTATCTCAGTTTTGCTAATTCATTTGCAATCTCTTCTTTTACTGATGTCATTGCACTGATTACACCATCCATCTCTTTTGTCATATCTGTTTGTGTTTCCATTTCTTTGTAAGTTACTCCTTCTTCTATAAAAGAAGTTTTATTTCTTTTACATATGTTTCTGAATTACTTGCTGTTTCTAATAATTTTGTACTTCTTGTTGTGTAGATATTTCTTGTAATGGAATTTCTATATTATTGAGTTCAAGAATTGGTGTTTCATTTAACATTCTCTGAAACTCTGCTCTACCTTCTATTATTCTATCAGATATTTTAAAATCATCTACACCTAAAACATCCCTGACAAAATTAACACCGTATTCTCTTTGAAGAGTGCTAAATTTATAAAATTTTAATACTCCTTTTTGGTAATATGTTAATGCAATATCATTACCTAATTCACCTTTTGCATATAACATTAGTCTTTCATCATTATCTTCCCTGACAAAAAAACCCTCTTCATTACGTATAGTTTGACCATTTTCATTATAAAATCTTTTCATCATTTTTTTTGTAGTTTCTTTTTCAAGAATTTTAGCATCATTTTCTGATAAATCTCTTGATACTTCAGTTTCCTTATTTATAGAACTTTGAAAATCTTCATCATTTTGAAAAGTAGTTTCTTTTTCTTCATCATAATCATCATTTTTAAATTTAGGATTATAAAACTCAGCAACTCCTTCGGCCATTTTATTCATCTAAAATATTAGATAATAAACAATAAAAGAACCTGTTAAAAATAACTTAAGATAAAATAATTAAATTTTTATTTAACATTATTTTTACATTTTTTACTAATTTTTCTTTTGTTTCTTCATCCATTTATTTAATTAAAATTGATTCATAGTTTGGTGGATTTTCGTTATCAACTAAAATTGTATAACGATTTTATTAAAGAAAATCAAAGATTTTCCATTTTTTTTTAATTCGTTTTTACTCTATTTTCTGTTTCCTCAATTAGTTTTTTCTTTCATCATCTGGTAAACTTTTTAAAATTACTTTTTTTATTTTTTTTCATCTCATTCAATTTTTCTAATTCATCTAAAATAAGTTTAAATTCATCTGCACTTATCTGTCCGTCAGTTAAAGATTTTGATATTAAATCTTTTATGCTGTTTAACTTGCATTCTGCAATTGTTTTAATTTCATAATGTTTTTTTGATTTTGTTGTCAACTTTCTTCTAATTAATTTAACTAGACCTCCTAAACTTCCACATACAACAGCTGCAATTTATGGGAAGAAAGATAGAAAAGCAATTTTATACCAGCTAAAACAACAGATGTCGAAATTAAACTTGTATCAACACCATCAGTAACATTAACTCCGCGTTTATATTTTTGTATAGTGATTTTCGTTTATCTCTCTCATTTATTAATGTTTTTCTATTTCTGTTATTTTTGTAGTCTATAATTTTGTCCATCTTCTGTAGGTAATTCTGGATATAATGGTATATCCATTGATAAATCAGAGCTGTAGGTTGTTTCATTTTAAAAGTAAAATTGATTTTTTTTTCTCCAAAATCCAACAGAATTTTTCGCGGTGTGTTCTCCTGACCTTTTTTATTTTTGTTTTTGAAATTTTTTTGTTGTTTTTTTGGTGGTTTTTAATAACGTTTTTTTTTTTTATAAAAGTACAAGTACTATACTACTCCCTTAGGGGAAAATGAGTTTTATAAAAACCCAGGATTAAGGTTTTGGTGTGCTCTTTACAAAAATGTTTTTTTTTTTATGGGGTATAAATGCAAAGTGTGTTTTTTCTTCTTAATTTGAAGTTAAAAATCACACAAAATGTTGGTAAAATTTTTATTTTGGATGTAAAAGGGTTTTTTCTTTAAAATGGGGGTCAAAATTAAAGATAATTTTTTTTTAGGAGGGGGTGTGTGTGATATTGTGTCCCCAACCAAAAAAAAAAAAACACGTTCGAAATTTGAACCATACTCACTTCAGGATATGGTGTACGCAGTTTAAAAATAAAAAGTTATGGATATAAACTGCAATTTCTATTTTTTTTTTTTTTACCAGTTGTGGAGTAAAGAGCTGCAGTTATAATATTTGGGTACAGAACTATAGATAAACTGATGGCAACAATTTCAGATTCTTTTGAAAATGTGTGGCTCTGAAAAGAACCGTTTTTTGAAGTAGTCTGGTGATTTTCTCTAGTCACACATCTCAATGTCTGCTGAAGAATCTTCTGAAATAATGTCGACAACTTCCCCAAACAGTTTTGCCTCAGTTCGGCTACGGATTCTGCTTTCTGGTGAGCGTAGTCATAGTACATGTTGCGCATTCCATCAACAACTGCTATGCGTAGACGTAGCGAGTATCTGAACGACTTGTTGTTGTCAGTCTTGGCTCTGTTGTATCTCTTTTGAAGTGCGTCTAAAGAGTAATTCAATTGGACAATCTGTTCACAGGCTCTCTTGAAACGTCGTTCACTCTCAACCAGTTTAGACCTCTTGTTGAGGTTTCTCATTTGTACTTTAGCTTTCATGATTGATAAAGAATATGTAGTTGTTAGCACTATGTGTGTTGAAACAAGTTCTGGTGATTCTTTGGAAAGGATTGGTTATATAGCTCTTTTTAGTGACACATGAAATTGAGAAACGTCAGGTAATGACACCACAGAGTAATTAATTTGAGTTTGTAGGTTAGGCATGAGTCCATTGTCAAAACAGTCTCGTGTCGTGGGCTTGTGTATATTGTCAAACATCTTTGTTTATTAATCACGATTTGTTGTAATCCAATCATGAAATTGATTAAATCATCTTACATTTGCTAAATGTAGTTTGTGTATTGCAAAATTTTATTTGAATAAAAAATAATTTCATTTGAAAATTGATAAAAATAATCATAAATTATTTCAATTAATAAGATACACAAAGAAGCGCGGATTTTCTTTTCTCCTGTCTCTCATCTTGTTTTTCCTTCTGTCTTTCATCATTTGTATATTTTTATTGCGGAAATTTTCTTATATTTTGAAAATATTTAATTCGTTTTATGAGAGAAGGATGCTGCTCGGAAACATTACTTTCATCATTATTCTACTTCAAATTCACTGATTTATTTAGGTCCCCCTAACCAAAAAAAAAAAAAAAAACACGTTCGAAATTTGAACCATACTTCACTTCAGGATATGGTGTACGCAGTTTAAAATAAAAAAGTTATGGATATAAACTGCAATTTTTATTTTTTTTTTTTTTACCAGTTGTGGAGTAAAGAGCTGCAGTTATAATATTTGGGTACAGAACTATAGATAAACTGATGGCAACAATTTCAGATTCTTTTTGAAAAATGTGTGTGGCTCTGAAAAGAACCGTTTTTTGAAGTAGTCTGGTGATTTTCCTCTAGTCATACATCTCAATGTCTGCTGAAGAATCTTCTGAAATAATGTCGACAACTTCCCCAAACAGTTCTTGCCTCAGTTCGGCTACGGATTCTGCTTTCTGGTGAGCGTAGTCATAGTACATGTTGCGCATTCCATCAACAACTGCTATGCGTAGACGTAGCGAGTATCTGAACGACTTGTTGTTGTCAGTCTTGGCTCTGTTGTATCTCTTTTGAAGTGCGTCTAAAGAGTAATTCAATTGGACAATCTGTTCACAGGCTCTCTTGAAACGTCGTTCACTCTCAACCAGTTTAGACCTCTTGTTGAGGTTTCTCATTTGTACTTTAGCTTTCATGATTGATAAAGAATATGTAGTTGTTAGCACTATGTGTGTTGAAACAAGTTCTGGTGATTCTTTGGAAAGGATTGGTTATATAGCTCTTTTTAGTGACACATGAAATTGAGAAACGTCAGGGTAATGACACCACAGAGTAATTAATTTGAGTTTGTAGGTTAGGCACGAGTCCATTGTCAAAACAGTCTCGTGTCGTGGGCTTGTGTATATTGTCAAACATCTTTGTTTATTAATCACGATTTGTTGTAATCCAATCATGAAATTGATTAAATCATCTTACAATTTGCTAAATGTAGTTTGTGTATTGCAAAATTTTATTTGAATAAAAAAATAATTTCATTTGAAAAATTGATAAAAATAATCATAAATTATTTCAATTAATAAGATACACAAAGAAGCGCGGATTTTCTTTTCTCCTGTCTCTATCTTTGTTTTTCCTTCTGTCTTTCATCATTTGTATATTTTTATTGCGGAAATTTTCTTATATTTTGAAAATATTTAATTCGTTTTATGAGAGAAGGATGCTGCTCGAAACATTACTTTCATCATTATTCTACTTCAAATTCACTGATTTATTTAGGTCCCCCTAACCAAAAAAAAAAAAAACACGTTCGAAATTTGAACCATACTTCACTTCAGGATATGGTGTACGCAGTTTAAAATAAAAAAAAGTTATGGATATAAACTGCAATTTTCATTTTTTTTTTTTTTTACCAGTTGTGGAGTAAAGAGCTGCAGTTATAATATTTGGGTACAGAACTATAGATAAACTGATGGCAACAATTTCAGATTCTTTTTGAAAAATGTGTGTGGCTCTGAAAAGAACCGTTTTTTGAAGTAGTCTGGTGATTTTCCTCTAGTCATACATCTCAATGTCTGCTGAAGAATCTTCTGAAATAATGTCGACAACTTCCCCAAACAGTTCTTGCCTCAGTTCGGCTACGGATTCTGCTTTCTGGTGAGCGTAGTCATAGTACATGTTGCGCATTCCATCAACAACTGCTATGCGTAGACGTAGCGAGTATCTGAACGACTTGTTGTTGTCAGTCTTGGCTCTGTTGTATCTCTTTTGAAGTGCGTCTAAAGAGTAATTCAATTGGACAATCTGTTCACAGGTTCTCTTGAAACGTCGTTCACTCAACCAGTTTAGACCTCTTGTTGAGGTTTCTCATTTGTACTTTAGCTTTCATGATTGATAAAGAATATGTAGTTGTTAGCACTATGTGTGTTGAAACAAGTTCTGGTGATTCTTTGGAAAGGATTGGTTATATAGCTCTTTAGTGACACATGAAATTGAGAAACGTGGGTGCAATGACACCACAGAGTAATTAATTTGAGTTTGTAGGTTAGGCACGAGTCCATTGTCAAAACAGTCTCGTGTCGTGGGAAAAAAAAAAAAAAAAAAAAAAAAAAAAAAAAAAAAAAAAAAAAAAAAAAAAAAAAAAAAAAAAAAAAAAAAAAAAAAAAAAAAAAAAAAAAAAAAAAAAAAAAAAAAAAAAAAAAAAAAAAAAAAAAAAAAAAAAAAAAAAAAAAAAAAAAAAAAAAAAAAAAAAAAAAAAAAAAAAAAAAAAAAAAAAAAAAAAAAAAAAAAAAAAAAAAAAAAAAAAAAAAAAAAAAAAAAAAAAAAAAAAAAAAAAAAAAAAAAAAAAAAAAAAAAAAAAAAAAAAAAAAAAAAAAAAAAAAAAAAAAAAAAAAAAAAAAAAAAAAAAAAAAAAAAAAAAAAAAAAAAAAAAAAAAAAAAAAAAAAAAAAAAAAAAAAAAAAAAAAAAAAAAAAAAAAAAAAAAAAAAAAAAAAAAAAAAAAAAAAAAAAAAAAAAAAAAAAAAAAAAAAAAAAAAAAAAAAAAAAAAAAAAAAAAAAAAAAAAAAAAAAAAAAAAAAAAAAAAAAAAAAAAAAAAAAAAAAAAAAAAAAAAAAAAAAAAAAAAAAAAAAAAAAAAAAAAAAAAAAAAAAAAAAAAAAAAAAAAAAAAAAAAAAAAAAAAAAAAAAAAAAAAAAAAAAAAAAAAAAAAAAAAAAAAAAAAAAAAAAAAAAAAAAAAAAAAAAAAAAAAAAAAAAAAAAAAAAAAAAAAAAAAAAAAAAAAAAAAAAAAAAAAAAAAAAAAAAAAAAAAAAAAAAAAAAAAAAAAAAAAAAAAAAAAAAAAAAAAAAAAAAAAAAAAAAAAAAAAAAAAAAAAAAAAAAAAAAAAAAAAAAAAAAAAAAAAAAAAAAAAAAAAAAAAAAAAAAAAAAAAAAAAAAAAAAAAAAAAAAAAAAAAAAAAAAAAAAAAAAAAAAAAAAAAAAAAAAAAAAAAAAAAAAAAAAAAAAAAAAAAAAAAAAAAAAAAAAAAAAAAAAAAAAAAAAAAAAAAAAAAAAAAAAAAAAAAAAAAAAAAAAAAAAAAAAAAGTGTATTGCAAAATTTTATTTGAATAAAAAATAATTTCATTTGAAAATTGATAAAAATAATCATAAATTATTTCAATTAATAAGATACACAAAGAAGCGCGGATTTTCTTTTCTCCGTCTCTATCTTGTTTTTCCTTCTGTCTTTCATATTTGTATATTTTTATTGCGGAAATTTTCTTATATTTTGAAAATATTTAATTCGTTTTATGAGAGAAGGATGCTGCTCGAAACATTACTTTCATCATTATTCTACTTCAAATTCACTGATTTATTTAGGTCCCCCCAACCAAAAAAAAAAAAAAAAACACGTTCGAAATTTGAACCATACTTCACTTCAGGATATGGTGTACGCAGTTTAAAATAAAAAAAGTTATGGATATAAACTGCAATTTTCATTTTTTTTTTACCAGTTGTGGAGTAAAGAGCTGCAGTTATAATATTTGGGTACAGAACTATAGATAAACTGATGGCAACAATTTCAGATTCTTTTTGAAAAATGTGTGTGGCTCTGAAAAGAACCGTTTTTTGAAGTAGTCTGGTGATTTTCCTCTAGTCATACATCTCAATGTCTGCTGAAGAATCTTCTGAAATAATGTCGACAACTTCCCCAAACAGTTCTTGCCTCAGTTCGGCTACGGATTCTGCTTTCTGGTGAGCGTAGTCATAGTACATGTTGCGCATTCCATCAACAACTGCTATGCGTAGACGTAGCGAGTATCTGAACGACTTGTTGTTGTCAGTCTTGGCTCTGTTGTATCTCTTTTGAAGTGCGTCTAAAGAGTAATTCAATTGGACAATCTGTTCACAGGCTCTCTTGAAACGTCGTTCACTCTCAACCAGTTTAGACCTCTTGTTGAGGTTTCTCATTTGTACTTTAGCTTTCATGATTGATAAAGAATATGTAGTTGTTAGCACTATGTGTGTTGAAACAAGTTCTGGTGATTCTTTGGAAAGGATTGGTTATATAGCTCTTTTTAGTGACACATGAAATTGAGAAACGTCAGGGTAATGACACCACAGAGTAATTAATTTGAGTTTGTAGGTTAGGCACGAGTCCATTGTCAAAACAGTCTCGTGTCGTGGGCTTGTGTATATTGTCAAACATCTTTGTTTATTAATCACGATTTGTTGTAATCCAATCATGAAATTGATTAAATCATCTTACAATTTGCTAAATGTAGTTTGTGTATTGCAAAATTTTATTTGAATAAAAAAATAATTTCATTTGAAAAATTGATAAAAATAATCATAAATTATTTCAATTAATAAGATACACAAAGAAGCGCGGATTTTCTTTTCTCCCGTCTCTATCTTGTTTTTCCTTCTGTCTTTCATCATTTGTATATTTTATTGCGGAAATTTTCTTATATTTTGAAAATATTTAATTCGTTTTATGAGAGAAGGATGCTGCTCGAAACATTACTTTCATCATTATTCTACTTCAAATTCACTGATTTATTTAGGTCCCCTAACCAAAAAAAAAAAAAAACACGTTCGAAATTTGAACCTTACTTCACTTCAGGATATGGTGTACGCAGTTTAAAATAAAAAGTTATGGATATAAACTGCAATTTTCATTTTTTTTACCAGTTGTGGAGTAAAGAGCTGCAGTTATAATATTTGGGTACAGAACTATAGATAAACTGATGGCAACAATTTCAGATTCTTTTGAAAAATGTGTGTGGCTCTGAAAAGAACCGTTTTTGAAGTAATCTGGTGATTTTCCTCTAGTCATACATCTCAATGTCTGCTGAAGAATCTTCTGAAATAATGTCGACAACTTCCCAAACAGTTCTTGCCTCAGTTCGGCTACGGATTCTGCTTTCTGGTGAGCGTAGTCATAGTACATGTTGCGCATTCCATCAACAACTGCTATGCGTAGACGTAGCGAGTATCTGAACGACTTGTTGTTGTCAGTCTTGGCTCTGTTGTATCTCTTTTGAAGTGCGTCTAAAGAGTAATTCAATTGGACAATCTGTTCACAGGCTCTCTTGAAACGTCGTTCACTCTCAACCAGTTTAGACCTCTTGTTGAGGTTTCTCATTTGTACTTTAGCTTTCATGATTGATAAAGAATATGTAGTTGTTAGCACTATTCCAAGTTCCCCTTCGGTACCTCGAATGTATAAGATAGCACGGTCACTCTTAGTCTAATCGTCACTCGATTGGAGGTCATACTATCGTGCAGACGCATAATGGATCTCTTATAAATAATAAATCGATATCGATCAGACAATGATCCGAAACTTCAACAGTTCGATGGAAAGAGTTTGAGTACATTTAGTAAAGAAGATTTAATGCAAGTAGCCACCAAAACAAAGTTACAATTAAATGACATTTTAGTGTTTCTGGATATCGATGATTCTAGAGAGAACTTATGCAAAGTTGTGAGTTTTGCCTTAGAGCAAAAAGATGCATTGAAGGAGGAGGATACGGTGACAGAAAAACCTCCTAAAATAAAAAAAAAAAGAAACTAAAACTTCAGAAAACAAATCGTCAGGGGTAAGTTTTCGAAACTTATTTGATATAACAAAGGTGCATGAGAAAAGAATACGATGAATGTAGAAGATAATTAATACAGAAATTAACGTATTACATGTATAAAGGTCATCGTATGTAAATATGTATATATGGCATATGTTTTAATTAAAGAGTTCAAAATAAAAATTATGCGTGTTAGAATGAACTTTATCGGAACGACAGTTGTACGTCTGTGGTATTCATACTGAATATGTAAAGGAAAATTAATGTTACATATTTAGTTATAATTAATTTGTTCATATTTGAACGGGTGCATATATTTCACGGTTAATATTATTTGTTTAGAAAAGTGAGAACGGAAGAATAGAAAGTTTTTTAAATAGGTTGAAAAATGTTTTGTTCGGGTATTTTATTGAACGTGAAGACCAAGAAAATCTGGTTATATTTTATGTTACTGTAATTTTTGAAATTCAATGCAATTTGTTTAGAGAATAGTGTTCGGGTAAGATGCTCGAACGTGAACAGAGGTAATATATAAAGATAACAAAAAAAAAAATGTTAGAGCAAGTATAATGCTCGTAAGTGGAAAGAAGAAAAATAGAAGAAAACTGTTCAAGTTTTTGAACTTGTAAAAGTATTTAGTGGTTAAATATAATAGGAAAAGAAAACATATAACTTTGGATATTTTTATTTTGATATAACGATTATTGTTCGTGCTTTTATGCCGAACGTGAATATTGTTTGGCTTTTATGCCGAACGTGAATATTGTTCGGGCTTTTATGCCGAACGTGAATATTGTTCGGGCTTTTATGCCGAACGTGAATTTTGTTCAGGCTTTTATGCCGAACGTGAATATTGTTCGGGCTTTTATGCCGGACGTGAAATTCTGATATTGTTCGGGCTTTTATGCCGAACGTGAAATTCAAATATTGTTCAGGCTTTTATGTCGAACGTGAATATTGTTCGGGCTTTTATGCCGAACGTGAATATTGTTCAGGCTTTTATGCCGAACGTGAATATTGTTCGGGCTTTTATGGGCATATGATACAGTTACAGGGCGGTGATGACCTTGCTAACGTAAAATGTTATTTTCCACGACGTCAAACTGTCAGATTGTTATCATTTAAACCGATTTAACTTGAAAACGAGTTCATGGACCCTTCTTTTTAAAATGACATTTGGCTGGATTATGCATGAAGATTATTTGTGCCAATTCTTATGAAACAATCACCGATGAATTTTTTTTTTTTTTTTTTTTTTAAATTCGATAAATCATGAAAATGTGACAAAATGATACTTTTACAAAATCCGCTTGCGGTTATCTTTGAAACGAAAAGTTAATTATGTCTTTCAAAGGATAGAAATGTCAAGAAACCGAAATTTCAGTAAATTTCTAAAATTTCGACCCCATTTATTTCTAAAAGTAGCACATGAAGGTATATTTTTATACATATTTGAATTGACTAGGTAAAAATAGATCGCATGTAATCTTTCGTCAAAATTCACCGTGGGATCAAAACTGTATCGTATGCCCTTATGCCGAACGTGAAATTCTGATATTGTTCGGGCTTTAATGCCGAACGTGAAATTCAAATATTGTTCGGGCTTTTATGTCGAACGTGAACATTGTTCGGGCTTTTATGACGAACGTGAATATTGTTCGGGCTTTTATGCCGAACGTGAATAGGGAGAAAGAGGGAAAAATATCATTATTTATTGTGTTTGGGCATGATGCTCAGTCGTGAAAAGAAAAGAAAAAGGATGAAGATGATGTTAGCAATTGTTCAAGATTAATGTTTCTTGAACGTGTACGAATATATTTTAAAGCTGTTGATCTGAAATATGAGAAGAAAGAGGAAAAAAGTGATATGTTTCCTTAAGGCGATTTATTGGTTCATGATTCGTGTTCGAAAGTGATAAGGAAGAATTTGCTTGATTATATTATTATGTAAATTAGAGAATGTCACAAAGAAATTTGTTCTGTATCATGCTGGAACGTGAATAGAAAAATGATGTTTATTTTTTTTTTTTTTTTTTTTTTTTTTTCGTCTGATTGATGTTTGTACTTTAGATAGGGAAAATCATAAAATATACGTATCTTTTAACTATATTAATGAGAAATTTGGCTAAACATAACGTTCGGACACTGATATCGGCAAAAATAGATCATTTAGAAAAGAAATGCAAACAAAAATAAAAGAATAAAAGCTTGAATATCTCAAAATTTGTTTGACTTTGATGATAAGGAGAACATACAATAATGCGAAATTTACCCCCAAAAAAAAAAAAAAACAAAAAGAAGAGACAAGAAAAGAAAATAAAGAAAACGCAATATATGTTTGCACAAATTCGGAACATTAAGATTAAAGAACGTGTGGGTGGAGTGCCCGAAAGTGAGTAAAAAAAACCCAGATAATTGCACGAATTGAAGAGATAAAATTTAATTAAAGAAAAATAGTAATTTTATTAAGTGTTTCGTATGCATATACTACATTTTGAGACAAATACTGATAGATATAGACATAAAAGGTGGATATACTAAGAAGGTTTGAGGGTGATATGAAATGTGGTGTTCAAAAGCTGTAGTTTTGAAAAAGGTTTAAGACAGTTTTGTAATTGAATGTCAAGCACGAATTAGAAAGAGTTGTTTTACGTGTTATATTGTGGGCTTTGAAAGGAAAAAGATCGTGAGTAAAATAGTTAAAGATAAGAAAAGAACATAATATGAGATACGGGAGAAAAAGGAACCGAAAATTGTGTAATTAGTGTATAAATAGCATGTTTGGAATTTTAGTATCAAACTGTACTAGTATAGAATTGGATTTATGGTTGTTTAATATAATAGTAAGATGATAAGTGACATTATAATTGCTTTGTTTGTTTACATTAAGGAATATGACTGTGTACACCATTTTGTAACACGTGTAAGGAGTGTCATAAAGGTGTAAACTAAAGTCCGAAACTGAAAGTAAAAAGTAATTACAGTTTGGCTATAATAGAGGTCGAGATATATCAAGTTGTTAATGATTTAGAAGGGCGCTAAAAGAAGAATTTATCATTACAGAAATTTTAAAGAAATAAAAATAATAATAGTCGATAGATTAAAGTATATTTGATTTATTTAAGCCTAGATGTATGTATTTATAACTTAAATTTAGCCTCTTAAAAGAAAAAGAGAGAGTAAAAAAAAAAAAATTATATATATCGATACAACATGTTAATTGTTGATACATGATAATTTACTAACTGACCATGTTGATTGTGATAGTGGTAAAATAAATTAGGTACAAAGCAAACTTTGATGTTGGAAGTAACATAAGCGTAACGTTCTCGCTGCCGATATTCATTGTAACGTCACCTTAGTGTGACGTATTGACATCAGAGTTTGAATAGAGATCCATACATGCTAGACGCCTTTGTTATTGTTAGCCATATAGTTGCCCGATTTACCCACTAAGCGATATTGGTGCCGTGACCAGGATGAATTTGAAGCTGAAATCGTCGTGCAGGACATAGAAGCGCCGTTTCAAGAATATATAAAAATTGACGAAATTCGGAGAGCGGAACAGAACTTGTTGATTCTGATGAACTTTCGAACATTTTAGACACTCTGAAAAGGAAACAAGAATTGTTAAGGAAATTAGATGAAGACATTATTCAGGATTTGGATCAAGAGGACATTGAAACAGAAATCGTTGACTCAGATGAGTATTCATTTAATTTAGAAACAAAAGTACGTCAAATAGCCAAATTTATAACAGTACAAACATCAACGCTAAATACAAATGCCACAAGCTTTACAAACTCTAGAAACAACGTTCACCGTCATATCCTAGTACTAATAATCCTTCAAGCACAGAAAATCAGCACAATACATTTCCGTTCAGATTTTCGCTCATATTCCTCAATTGCTAGCGAGTACAATAAGCTCCTAAACTAAATCTACCAACTTTTGATGGCGACATTCTACAATGGCAGTCCTTTTGGGACTCTTATGAGGCAGCCGTACATACAAACCCAACACTGAGTAACGTCCAGAGGTTCAATTACTTGAAGTCATTGTTATACGATGAAGCTTTCCAAACCGTAAATGGCTTTGCACTTACAAATTCAAATTACGAAGAGCAGTTTCGTTGCTACAACAAAGGTATGGACAAGTTCACAAAATCACGCAAAAGTACATGAATGCATTACTTGAAATACCGTCACCCAAGAATACCCTACAGAGCTTACGCAACTATTACGACAAAATAGAAACATATGTACGTGGTTTAGAATCCCTTGGTCAGACAGAGGATACCTATGGCTCATTATTGGTCCCTATCATATTGAAAAAGTTACCGGGAGCGTGCGCATAAATTTAACAAGACACCATGGTTCAACCAGTTGGCAATTATCTGACCTACGACAAGTGATATTTCACGAACTCAATATTATGGAGGAAGGCATTCCGCTGATTTTACGGAAACTCATACCGCTACTGCAGCATTTCACACCAATGCAAAGGTACGTACAAAACCAGCCAACAGACAAATGCACGTAAAGTCATGCGTATTTTGTAAAGAATCACACGCCCGTTAACTGCACTAAGATAATTGATCACAAAGCAAAATTTCTATTGTTAAGCGGGATCGTTTATGTTTTAACTGTCTTGGACATCATAATGTAGCAGATTGCAAATCACATCAAAGTTGCAGGAAATGTAAAAACGGCATCATACTAGTTTATGCAAGGCGAGGTACAACAAGATGAAAACAGAGTAACACTAATGTAAATATTAGCACAATTCATGAAACACAACACAACGCGAAGGAAGCGGGCACAGTTCTTCACTCACAGGCACAGACCAATGTATTACTTAAAACTGCCGTGGCGCAAGTAAGTTCAGGCATTCAATGTACTAACGCAAACATATTATTTGACGAGGCGCAGAGGTCTTTCATCACAGACAAATTAGCTACAGAGCTGAATTTGGCCATTACGGACAGGAGACCGTACACTTGTCAGGATTTGGTGACACAAATGAGAGCAAAAAGTCCGACATCTAAACACTGGTACCATTTACCTACTTACAGATACGGAAAATTACCCATCAACGTTTTAATTGTACCAGAAATAGCTATACCAATGAAGACCTATGTACATAAGACAACCCATTTAAAGTATTTGTATGGCTTAAAATTAGCCCATCCGTCTCACATGACCCTATGTTTGAAGTTTCTCTATTGATTGGGTCGATTATTACTGGTCGATTGTCGAGGACAGAATAGTGCGAGGAGCAGGACCTACTGCCTTCAATTCAAAATCGGTACCTTCTGTCGGTCCAATCAATGGACTCCTGCAAATCCAGATCACACGTCGTCAATGATGAACATATTAGTAGGTCACAAAGTTGAAGAGCTTAATTTAGAGAAATTTTGGGAAGTTGAAGCTGCTGGTATAGAGTACTGACAACAAATCTGAAAGCGGACAATTCAAGATATATATGAAGCAAATTGTATTAGTTACCATGGAAACAGATATGTTGCCAAGTTACCTTGGAAGGAGGAACACCCTACCTTACTAGACAACAGAAGTATTGCACAACGGAGAACAGAAAATGTCATTAAGCGTCTTAGTCGTGAACCTACATTTTACAGAAGTACGGACAGATTATATATGAACAAGAAAAAGCGTGGATTTATCGAGAGAGTTGATGAACGATCAACCAACACAAAGGTTCATTACATACCTCACCATCCTGTACGTAAAGTGTCAACCACGCCCATCAGAATTGTATTTGACTGCAGCTGCAAACCTACACCTGTTAGTCCGAGTTTAAATGATTGTTTGATGGATCTTTCGCCAAACTTGAATGACTTAACCGGATTCTTCTCCGATTTAAAATGCACAAATACGCCGTGGCGACTGATATAGAAAAGCCTTTCTTAATATTGGTCTTAATGAAGAGGATCGTGATGTTACCAGGTTCTTTTGGCTTAGTAACCGGATGACCCAGATAGTCAACTTACCATATACAGATTCAAGTCAGTATTATTTGGAGCAACTTGCTCTCCGTTCATCCTAAATGCTGTTATCGTAAACATTTGACTGAAAATCCCACTGACTGGACAGCAATGTTAAAGAAAGACTTATATGTTGACAATATTATTTCGAGCTTTAATCAACAAAGAGATTTGTTAGACTATTTTCATACATCACGTTCAGTATTTGAAAAGCAGGTTTTAACTTACGCTCATGGGCTTCAAACTGCAAAGAACTACAAGACCGTGCTTCATCCAAAATGTACTAGACGAAGACAAACTTGTCAAGATACTTGGCTTCGCGATGGGACACAGAAAAGCGACACACTCACATTTGCACGCAGAGACCCACTTTCAGTAGATGATAGCATTACAACAAAACGCGATATACTCCGTCAGTCATCACAAGTGTACGATCCGCTCGAATCATCAGTCCTATTACCGTTAGGAGTAAAATGTTGATGCAACATATATGGGAGTTGAAAGTAGATTGGGACGAACCGTTATCGTCGGACGTCGTTTTACAGTGGAGACAGATACAAAAGACACGAATGATTGTACCAAACTTGAGATTTCCGCTGTTACCTAGACAACACCTTAAACACGAATAACTTGTATATCCACATTTTACCGATGCAAGCTTAAGGCCTACGGATCATGTGCATATATCGTGAGCGTGATGGAAATCAAAGCACGCTAGTGATGGCAAAGAACAAAGTTGCACCACTGAAGAAAATGACAATTCGAAACTTGAATTAATGGCGTCTGTTATAGGAGCTAGACTGTTGAATCATCTTATGCAACATATCAATATTGAACAAGCGATACTCTGGACTGATAGTCAGATAGTACTGAACTGGCTAAAGACTGACAAACAACTACCATCCTTTGTTAGAAATCGAGTCTCGAAATCAAACAACTTACAAGGACGTTTAAATGGAGGTATTGCCGACAGACTCAAACCCGGCCGACTTATTATCTAGAGGATATCAGCCGATAAATTTAAAAATAGTCAATTATGGATGCATGGTCCACAGTGGATTACTGACAAGTCTAAATGGCGTCATGGATACCTAATGATCAACACCAAATTCTCTCCGTTTCCACAGACGACTTAGAAACTGCGAAAAGGACGAGGTCCGTATGATAGCCGATACAATAGGACTTCATCAAATTATCAACATTGATCAATTTTCTTCATATCAGAAACTACTTCGTGTAAGTGCTTACGTATTAAGATTCATACAAAACTGCAGAAAAGACAAACATAGTGGAATGTTAACCGTATCGGATATTCAGAATATGTCTATAATGTTAATTCGAAATTCACAACATAGAAACTATGCGAAATAATGAAGGACTTAAAGGAGAAACAAACGAAAAACAGCCTTGTTAAACAACTCAAACTGTATTTGGATCACGAAAATATAATACGCTGCGGTGGAGGAGAATTAACAATGCAAATACACTAGAATCAGCTAAGTTTCCGTTTATTGCCATCTAAAGACAAGTTAACCGATCTCATCATAAAAGATGCGCATACAAGAAATTTCCATTGTGGACTAGAAAGTACAGTTACAGTTTTGCGCCAGCACTACTGGATTCCAACGATCAGGCGAAGCGTAAAGTCACTTTTGCGTCGCTGTGTTACTTGTCGTAAAGTAACAGGAAGACCCTACCCAGTTCGGACCCACCACCCCTACCAGCCGACAGACTTCGTGAAGATCATCCATTCACAGTTACAGGGTGGATTTCGCAGGGCCATTACACATAGGAACTAAAGAAGGACAAAACAAAAAGTATACATATGTCTGTTTACTTGTGCTAGTACAAGAGCAGTTTATTTAGAAATTGTGCAGGATTTATCACAGAATGCTTTTATCTTAGCTTTTAGCGTTTTACAAGTAGAAAGTCACTCCCAAAGTGATGATTTCAGACAACAGTCTCATTATGTTGCGGGCAAAAGAAATTGAACATTTAACAAAGTCATCATATGTAACCGAGAAGCTTAATTCTTATGGAACAACGGCGATTTATCGAAAAGAGCACCTTGGTTCGGCGGATGGTGGGAGAGCTTGATAGGATTAACGAAAATTGCATTAAAAGGTATTAGGACGAGCACTGGTGGACAATGAAACACTCAACACGATAATTACTGAAGTGGAAAGTATCCTAAATGACCGCCCACTTACATACGTTTCATCGGACCCAACGGACGACGAACCCTTACTCCGTCACATTTATTATATGGAAGACGAATCAGGACGCTACCGTATAACGGACTTGAAGACTGTAGTTTACAACCAGGAACCAAAGACACTACGCATGAATCAGTAACTAGACAATCAAGTTTCTATCATTAATTCTTAAAACTTCATAAAAGATGGAAACAGGAATACTTAACTTCGCTTAGGGAACATTACCGATACACTGGTCGAAACACACAGAATATTAATGTCGGAGATGTAGTTCAGATTCATGACGATGTATCAAGAGTAAATTGGACTTTGGCTGTAATTAACAAATTAGTTTACGGCAAAGATGGACTTACACGATCAGCCATAATTCGAACAAAAAATGGTGTGACATCTAGACCAATCAGCAAACTTTATCCGTTAGAACTGAATTCTTTGGAAGTTGAAACTAGAGCAGCTCAGTTTGAGGCAAAGAAGAAAATAAAAACATGGACTAACGCGTGTTAAATGTAAATTGTGAAAAGTAAAAGTAAATGTGTGATTAACATATGGACATTTAAGTGAATAACCATGGACTGTTAAATATTATTACATAGAGACTTTAAAGTTTTAATTTATTTTCTCAGAACTTTTATCATTTAATTTGTGATCATTTTATTTATTGTAAAGTAATTCATTTATGGCCCCAGTATGTTGGAAGTAGCATAAGCGTAACGTTCTCGCTGCCGATATTCATTGTAACGTCACCTTAGTGTGGCGTATTGACATCAGAGTTTGAATAGAGATCCATACATGCTAGGCGCCTTTGTTATTGTTAGCCATATAGTTGCCCGATTTACCCACTAAGCCGGTAGTGTTTTGCCATGGCTTTATTTGGACTTGTTTGTTTGCTTTTTGGCCTTGAATGTTTGTCCCCAATATTTTATTAACTATGTATTTACTTTCAGGTATCACAGATCGAATTTATTCGTTCATAGTGTGTTAATTTACGTTTTTGATTGAGTTAAGCCTTCCAATTGATGTTTTATCGTGTGTTTTCTATGTTGTGATGTTATACTATTGTTTCAGAAAAGGGAGAAGGTTTGGTACCATTAAAACGTTTAATCCGCTGCAAATGTTTGCACCTGTCCTAAGTCAGGAATCTGATGTACAGTAGTTGTCGTTTGTTTATGTAATTTATACGTGTTTCTCGTTTCTCGTTTTTATATATACTAGACCGTTGGTTTTACCGTTTGAATGGTTTTACACTAGTACTTTTGGGGCCCTTTATAGCTTGTTGTTCGGTGTGAGCCAAGGCTCCGTGTTGAAGGCCGTACATTGACCTATAATGGTTTACTTTTATAAATTG